>JADRCC010327070.1:0-12851 GCA_019843855.1 Hylomyscus alleni | reverse complement strand
AGGACTCTTCTCTTCCTACAAAGTAGCCTAGTCCAGCTTTGATGTGATGGCATGTTCCTGATCTTATTGTGGTTTGTTATGCCATGTTTGATTCATGTCCCTGGAAGACCTGCTCTTTCCTGAAGGGGAGAGAGAGAGAGTGGATCTGGAGGAGAGGGGAGGTGGGATGAAGAGACTGGGGGTGAATTGGAAACTTCTAAAAAAAAAAAAAAAGAAGAGAAAATCATGCTTATGTGAAAGCTTCCTAAGAAAGATTGAAATAACTGAGCTTGGGATTTTAAAAATATATGGTTAAACATTCCACTAAAATGTGAAAAAAAGAAAATAAAAGAACCTGTAGATTCATATGGAAATATGAAGGTATAAATTGAATAAACACAAGAGCATAGACACATGCCTTTTAAAATTAAAAGAAATTACTGATATTAATTAAAATTTAAGATAAGTTTATATAGGATAATACTAGAGCTAAATGCTAATATATATATATATATATATATATATATATATATATATATATATAGTAATAGGAAGTAGAAAACAAAACTATTTGGTCCCAACAATGATTGTTTAAATAAATGCTCAAAAATCTAATAGAATCTGAGGTAACCTGAAAAGTTTAATTGGAAATTTCAATAGCATATTGAAATGCTTAGTGAAATGGAGAAAATCTACTAATAATGTAGACTGTTAGATTTACTCCATTTACTATTTACTATTTTGATTTAGTTGTCACCTGCATAATTTTATGCTTCATCTATTACATCTTTCAATTAAACACAGAATATTTGATACAGTGAACCATCTTCTTGAACAAAACATAAGCCTAAGTAAGTCTAACACACACAGAAAGAAAGAAATATTTAAGGTCATTTCCTTATAAAAGATCATTTGATTAGAGATATCTCTGCTCATGACAGCACCCCCTTTTTAGTTCAAAGAGGAAACTGAGCATCAATGGAGTTGTGCCAGTTAGCCACTGGGCAAGAATTGTCTTAATTAATCTACAGACAAAAATAATTTCCAGGAAAAGGACACACTATGCAGAATAGTTGACTGAAAGTTCTGCCAATACAAGGTGAACAGTCCTTCATAATTCAGCTTTATAAACATCTGTCAGCTGCTGTCAGATGTTCTTGGGCCAGAAGGATGAAGACTGATGCTCCAACATTTAAAGAATAAGGGACTGTCCAGGTAATCAGCCATCTCTGCAAATCAGTTAAGTTTGGAAGCTATCCTTTATGATTCCTATATTTTCAGGTAATGTTTAAGTCATTCCTGGATTCTGACAGAGTTGAAGACTAGTTACATTCTCATAGTCAACTTAAGTTGTTTAGCATTGAGAAAGATGATATAGATTTGAGAGGATGGTTTTCAGATAGTAATACAAGCTAAAACCAGAATACAATTCAGGTATAGAATTGTAAGCTCTTTATGTTTGGATAGATGGTAGAGTCCTTTATCTAAACTGACAAATAAAATTACAAAAAAAAGAAAGATAAAAGAAGGAATGAAAAAATGAAAGAAAGAGAAATGGAAAGGGAAAATAGTACCATTTATTAAGAATAATATTTGTCAGACATAGTCACAGGCTAAAATACAAAATATGAAAGTCCTCAAATAGAATGGTCTTATACCTAAATTTCTACATAACTAAGCAATAGCAAGTACTAATGCTTCCAATTCAGAAGTGTTTTTTAATAGCAAAGCTGATCATCTCACATTTGAAAGAAAGTATAGGTATAGAACAATATGCAGAAGAAGAGAAGAAGAAGAAGAAATTCAGGAAGAACTAGGAATTATGAAAGTAGAAACACAGGAAGGAGAGGGTGGAAGCTATGAAGCTCAAAAAAGAATGAGTTCAGGTAGATTTCAGATGATAAGTCTATGTTGAAAAAAAATCAAGGAAACTATGAGAATTTATTCTTTAACTTAGCTAGGTAACACACAGCATATGAGTTGTTCATACTTCTGTGGGAATATATTGAACCAAAATTGTAAACTGAAACACAAAATCATAGGAAAGAATCTTTAAATTACATCTATAAGATGATGACAAAGTTGACACAGCATTGCTCCTCAGTAATTTAAGTTAGAGCTCATATAGCATGCCTGTTACATCTGCTGACATTCTTACCCCTGGAAAGACCTCAAGTAGTGTTGCAACTATGTAATGGTCAGGAATCTCTGGAAAAAAGTAGCCATTTGTTATGAAATGAAGCTTGTTCCTTCCATACAACCTAGCAATCTCATTCTTGGTCACTTATCCTAATTAGAAAATGAAAATTTATGTGCACATGAAGACAAAAATAAGTACTCATAGTAGTTTTACATTTGCTGTTTCAAAACTTCAAATAATCTTAATGTTTAAATGGGCAAAGAAAATGAAAAGGAATAAAGTACTCTAATACTCAGTAATGATGAATAATAGATTTTGAAACAATATATAGACTTCAATGAATTAATCAGAGTAAAAAAGCCTCAGAAGGCTATAGAGGTAGAATAGTGGACTTGATATTAAGCTAGAGGATCTAAGTTTGATTTCCCAGAAACCCAGTAAAACCTCACCAGTATCTGAACACTCATATAGCTAGATGGCAGAAGTGCACAAAATAATTCCCTGAAGCTGACATAAGCAGCACTGAAGAAGAGCAGTCTTCATCTTAAAGAAGCTGGAAAGCAAAGACAAACACCCATGGTTGTCCTTCGAATTCCTCATATGCATTCCACACTCACAAACAGCAAAACACATAGGAACGTGGCATATGAACATGCACATATACACAGTCTAAAAGATTACCTTCTATATCATTTCATTTATAATGTTTTAAAATCTAAATACAGAGTTATAGAGAATAAATCTTTGAAGGTTAGGAGAGGTGGAAGATGATAGTAATAAAAATCATGTAGCAGAAAAGGGGTTTTGTGCACATACATGTGATACAAATATGTCCACGTGATACAATTTTATAGTGGATTTAAATTGTTGTAAGAAAACAGTATATAGTTTTGTTAATGTTTATTCATCAATACCAATTCTCTGCCTTGAGCACCATCCTACAGTTACACAAAATGATCTTGTTGGCGAAATACCTAAACACCAGAACTGTGTTTTTATGATTTCTAAAGTGTGACATAATTATGAACAGCCTCTGACCCTGCTTTGCCAAGCGAAGTTCCAGGAACCAACACGTTCTTTATATGTTTGGTTCCTGAGGATTTTTATTAAGTATAATAGTATAATGGAGTCTTCTAACTTCAGGATATCAATTGAAAGCAAAATGCTTTCTAGAAAATATTGTATCTATAAGTTTCCAAATCCAAAATTCCTTATTTCACTATTCAAGCCATAGCATCGCATGGCCATATCAGAAGTTAAGTAATTCTATCGGTTACCATGTCCCTTCAGGAACATATTTAAGAATAATTCTAAAGAGGGATTATTCTGCAATCTGTCTGCTTACCTGTGACTTGTGAAAATGTGAGAGGTGAATACCCTGCATTGAAAATTCATGAATGTAAAGAGTAAGAGGTATTAGAAAAATCAGACAAAAGTGGTCTAAGAGGAACGACATGTGAAATCACTGAGATCTCATGCTTAACATTCAATGACATATTATGGATTAGTAAAGGCGCCCCCTCAGGTTATCTCTACTTAGGATTTGTTTCCATCTTGACAACAACATGGAAACTTCTCATGATCTCTAATAAAACGACTGGTAAGTATGCAACATAGTCTCTCACTGAGAAATTGGGAGATTAGAAAAGTCTCTCAGAGTAACCCAGGCAATCCTCAAATTCAATGGCCTTCCTACCTCAGGCTAATGAGTCCTGGAAGTGGAGCTGTGAACCACCAGGCCAATCTTATTTGTCAGATTTTGATCAAAAAGCTTCTATTCAATAATGCATACTATAGCAATTGTTAGCATATGTTATTCAATAGCAGGTGAATCTAATCCTCTGTACCAAACTCAAAATTTAATTTAGCCATGCCTAAATGACACAGATATATTTAAAAATTTGGTCATCCCTGAAGATGTATATACAAGAATTATTACACAATATATATAGTATATTTATATATAATATATATTTATTTATAATAGCCTTTAATGAAAGAAAACACCACAAATTTTAAGGAGAGTGAGGTAGAGTATATGGAAGGGATTAGGAGAAAAAGCTAAAGAGGAATGTTGTAATTATATTATAATCTCAAAAAGAAATGCATAGTAAAAAAAAATTGAGTAACCACTGCATATGCAATCTAACAAGATATATGGTGCACATCTCCTGCTTCTGACATTGCACCTTCCAAAATGGAAGGAATAAGATATCCCTTTTCCTCAGAATAATGTCTATATTTTGATTATGATGAAAAGACTCCAAGAGGGATGAATTGCAATTTTAAAAAACTGAAATAAGAATTTAAACTTTCTTGATAATAGGATTTTAAAAACAAACAGGGAAACAACAAACTCTTAGCAGATTAGCTTCTTTTCCATGTCAACACTCACACTGCCACCTCCTCTTCAATCCTGGAATGCTTCCATCAGTGTTCTTCCTCACACAGCTGATATTTTCCCTCTCAGGTTACTTTCTGTCCTTTTACCTCTCTGGTTTACTCTGCATTTTCAGTGAATCTGCACCTGAAAACATATATTACCAAAGAAATGAGACAACTATAGCTAAATGCACTATGCAGTATTTAAATTGTCGCTAACATAAAGTGACTGAATAATATACTTTGTAAATTACATATGGATACTCAGGATATGAAGGTTTATTCTTCTGTCACATACAAATAATAGTGTAAGATACTACTAATGTAAAAAATAATACGGATTTGGTTCCCATGTGCTCATATGTAGTAAGATTTGAGGGTGCCCATCTGTTGACCTAGAAATTAAATTCTAAATTAAGCTCTACAAAATAATATATTGATAGTTCCAATAAATGTACAGGTATTTCAGTATGGTATCTGCAAATTGAAGCAAGCATAGATGCAAACTAAGCCAAATAAAATGAAAAAAAAAACAACAAATATATACTAATCAAATAATGATGTAATTTGGTAACAATATCCCTGCATGTATTTAAAGATTATTTCTAAATATTATAAACAATCTATTGCTTGTTAATATCTAAATATACATAGTAAACAATTCCAGTATAAGAGCAAAGAATAAGCATTTGTGCAAAGCAATGGAAAAGATGGTAGAGGAATATAGTCTTTTGTTATCACTTAATCTTTTTGAGTCTTTCAAGTTATTTGTCTAGGGCACCATTAGTGCTCCTAACTGAAAACTTAGTACAACACCTCACATATTTGTCTTTTGAATAGGAAAATTTTATCCAATCAAAAGGGGCACTCATAGTAATATGTGACTATGCTATGGCACAATACATCTACCTGAAATTAACTTGATGATCTTTGTACACATCGTTTGTAACTTAAAACATCAAAAGTAATACATGCACTCATTCTGCAAATATAGGTTGAAAAAACACAGGTGATGTTTACAAAATTCAGAATTCAAAGATTAGACTGTGACTTTTCATTTTATATTATTTTCTATGTAAAATTTGAATTCTATCATTTTTCTTCAAAAGTGCTAAAGCCTACATAGTGAAATGATTACCTGCATATACTTCTGAACACTTTATAAATAACTCCAGGGCTGTAAATGGATGCAAAACCCATCCATGAAATACCATGAAAGATTTTGATTTCAATATTTTTCTGATTCTTTTTTGTCTTTTTCATTAATTTATTTCTTTAAATTCAGAACGATGAAAAATGGAGTAGCAACTGTTTACAATGTAAAGAAAAGAAAATCAGTCGTAGACTTCCTTAGTATTACTAAGATAGTCTTGCTGTTAAGTAAAACAAAACAAAAACAAATGAAAATAATTAAAACCTGTAAATTTTTTAAAAAATATGCTGACCAACTGAAGAAAAAGTGCAGATACTACTTATGTACTTATGCATAATTATAAACTTGATAAATACTGAAATACAGTTTATCTTCTGTATGCTGTGGAGGAGGGTGGAGGTAAGAATCTGTCAGAAAGCAGGACTGGGTAGGAAGTTTCAGGTCCAGACAGACTGAAGAAAAGCACCTAGCGAACTGGAAGCTAACCCCTTGCTTATAGACTTCTAAACTGTTGCAAGGACCAGCAAATGCTGAGTACCTGGCTGCCTAGCGGATGCAGGAGAGCCAGATTAAGATTGGCCCTTGCCAGATGCCTTCCAGGTGCCCCAAACACGTGACTTTCCCACCATTCCCTGCTACTGAGCAGGCTACAGTCCGGACACTTACCAGCTCACCAGCATTAATGACCAGCCTGGTTTGCACTGTTACTAAGCAGTCCTCAGGGGCCACTGCAGAGGCCAGATCATGAGGAAGGGTCTGCTCCACAGTCACTAAATTCACCCCAAATCAATTGAAAACTATCTGTGGAGCACAAAACACAAAGAAGCTTTGATCCTTAAGGAAACATTAGTTTTCACACTTCCTACATATTTTTTTTTTGTTTTATTTCGTTTCGTTTCGTTTTGTTTTGTTTTGTTTTACAAATAGTTCTTGAATTTTCTAAAACAGAAATGTTAAGAAAATAGACTACACAGGTCATAAGAACTTTTACAAAGTTTCTAAGATAAAAAAAATACACATCAATAACGGTAAAATGTTAAAATAAAAATTGTATATTTTCCAAATATTTACCTCCACTTAGTTTTACCCTATTATGCTTAACCATTAAATTCTATTAAAATTCTAACTATTAAGTTCTATTAAACCAATAGTTTAATAGAAAAAAATGTAAAAATGCTCTAGCAAAAATATGCAAATGTTATTTTTAATCTTAAAACATGTTTTAGAATCTTCACATTTAATTATTTATATCATGATGGTCTAGGTTCTTACCAATTTTATTATTGTATGAAATTTACAAAAATACTTATGGTTATATTTCCTGCCAAGCTGAAAATAGTTAATCAAGTATGTACCAGTCCATAGATTAAGAGGCATTTAATTTTAGGATTACAAAATACAGAAATAATACATGTATATGTATAATTAATATTTGGGAAGTAAAATAAAATGAAAAAAACAAATAAACAAAAAAAAACGTAGGTTTCACATCTTGGAGGCAACTCTTAGTCCTAATATTTACTAAATTTATTTTTTATTTTCTACAAAATCAAAGAAAGATAGAAATGAAATTCATTCTTAGTAATGTAGAGATGTAGGTATTTTCAAATATTTGTAAAATAATATCAACTTCCTACCTTTTAACTAACATGTATGTACATTATATATGTAATTATTGTGTTTTAAGTTAAGATAGCATTTGTATATTTTTGAGAGGTAAATTCATTACATGAAATCAAAAATATTTCCATTTTATCAAATTATTGGTATTGTCTAAGTGTGATAGAGTAAAACTAAAGACCGCTAACTATTTGGAAAATATTTGTATGTTTGTAGTTACATGCATGTTGACACACAATAATCTAACATGAGTAATGAATGCTTTTTAAAATGTGAAAACATTTACCAAAGAGAAAAATAAATAAGGAGTAGGAATAGTAAGTATTTAACACTAAATAAATATATTAGATGAACTGTGGTAGCGAGTTCAAGGAGAGTTGCTAATATTGAAGTCTAAACACTGTGCATTTAATATCTACATTTAATATAGAATTAATGTCATACTGGTCTTTTGGGGGCTCAACAATCTTTTTACTAGTGAAGCTTACAAGTATGCCTGTTACAATAATACTTTTGACTGTATTTCCTGAGAAACAGAAAAACAATGAATCAAGTATATTGTTAGTCTACAAATAAATTAAGAGGCATTTATATTTAAGATTACAAAATAAAAAAAAATATATGTCTATCTAATGATAAAAAATACAGCAAGGTTCTGCCTATCCAACACCGACTATCAAATATAGCTAGCTTTATACATTAGCTATAGAATTGTTCCTGGCAATTGTTCAGAAATATGTAGACTTAATTGAGTTCAATTGAAAATGTTATTTTTCACAAGTAAGGTTTCTATTATTATGATAAAACATGATGACCAAATTTAAGGAGGAAAGGGTTCTTCTGGCTTACATGTAGCCTGGGTCCTAGTCCACTGAGAGAACCCAGGACAGGAACTCGGAGAGGGGACCTGGAGGGAGAAACTGACACATGGAGGAATAGCGCTTACTGGCTTACTCTCTACGGCTTGCTCAGCCTACTTTGTTATACTTCCTAGGATCAGCAGCCGAGGAGTGGCAACTCCAACAGTGAGCTGGACCCTCCCACATCAACTGTAAATCAAGAAGATGCTCCAGGGACGTGCCTAAAGTCCAACCTGCTGAACTCAATTCCTCATTTGAGATGCCCCCTTCCCAGAGTGCCTCTTTAGAGATGGATATAGAAAGCTGAGTGCATTGTTAACGGTCTTTTTGAACGTGTTCCTGTTTTAAAAAAAAACAGCATGCAAGTAAATAGAAAGGAATGCTATGTGTCAAACTTTTAACTGTTCCTTTGTTTCTGGTTTATTGCCTTTTGTTTCCTGGTCTCTGGTTTACTGATATCTGTTGTTTTGGAGCCAGGATTTCCGTTAGGTACCCAATCTGGTGCTGAACTCAAAATTCAAATGCCAGAGCCCTTAGATTCAGTCATATGTCTATAGTTTAAAAAGTAAATAAATTTATATTAAACCTGATCCTCATTGATATCCATCAGCATTAGTTTCTTGGGCCTTTTCCGGAATCTGCTCACTCTTTGTATCTCACTACTAGAGTCTGGGTTCTCAGCCATAAGATTTAACATAACCCTGTACTTCCATTTCTGGATGGCAGATGGCGATGTTGAATTGCTTTATGGGATTTTTCTACATGTTTTAATATTGTTAGTTCACACACACACTGTAGATTTTAACTAAAACTAAAAGCAGAGTTGTCAGGACTACCAAGCCTTCTTCAAGAACAGGTTAACGTAAATTCCTCAGGTAGAGTTTAAGGGCTTTCTTAACTAGAGGTTCAATGAAATCACAGTAACATATGTCCTGGTTGAGAGGTTTTCTGCCAAAGATTCAGCTAGACGCCTACAAAGGCACCAAAATCAGAAACAGGGAATCAACCTTCTAGAACATTCTCGAGGTGCCATGATGAGTAAATGCAATAGCTTATTCTGAATAGGATCCTAGGCATTGTTGTGTGTTTTAAATTGATACTGATAACAACATATTTTAACTCAATGAATAAAGTGAGAGTTGTGTATGGATTCTCACAAACCAATGAAAGGTAGATGATGAAACTGTCCTCATTACATTGGCCTTAGAAGAAATGACAGTGGGCTTAGAACGTCATGAAATTCTGCCAGAAACAGAAAGTACATCATAAATAGGTGTGTCTCCAGAAAGATTTAATCAATCCTAATTTGCCTGAAGTGTGGTTAAGAGTTGTTTTACTTCAAATGCACTCTGAAAGATTTTGAGTTAAAACACTCATACCCCTTGTCTTTTCAATGGTTTGAGACAAATATGTGGACATTGTTTTTACATATGAACGAATTTAGAAGAAATCTATATAGAGAAAATAACAGGAAGTGGAGTATAAGGTAAAAATATGACAAATATTTGTAAAGAAATAATAGAAATCCATTATAGTATGATCACGTCTCTTTTATGTTTAAAATCAGATAGTAACAGAGTTTAAATTAATTTTTGGATAACTTTCTATTTATTTCCTCTAGGAAAAAAATGAACTGTCTTATCACATATTCAAAAAATAAATTTCAATTAATACAAAAATCCTGTGGAAAATAGGGAGAGGAACATGCTATTAAGAATAAAAAATCTGTGAGGCCTGTAATGTACAAAGACTTGTTGTACAGAATCTATAAAGTATTTCTATAAAAGACTAAAAATAACAACCCAACCAATTCAGGGTTCATAGAGCAATTTTATCCAATGAACGTTTGTAGAAAATAAACACAAATGCTCATGGTATGTGGGGGGGAAACCATAATGTGTAGAATCCAGGGCTTTTGTTTTCATCAGAAAATGACAAAGTCAAAAAAAAAATTAAGTTATGTTTTGTTGTCAAAAGAACAGGAGAACAAATGCTCTCTGTTTCAGTAATTATTGAGTTTTGATACTGTATGTGTTTATAATTACCATCCAGTGCACAAGTAGAAAAGTCTAGAAGTGGGTAATCCAAATATTAAGTGATTTTTCCCTCACACGCAGCTGTGTTCTTGGCTCAGACTACTGCAACAGCCTTTGGGAATCTTCAGAATCCTGATGCTGAGGAGTGACCTCTTTTCTAGAATGTGGCACTAAGATCTCAAGCCCAGAAGGTTCTCCAGACTCTCATCAGAGTCAACTTAATTTAGAAATCCCAGGACATATTCAGGCTGAGTGCTGTTTGAAGTAAGAAGTTGGGACAAAGTGAATCTCATAGGTATTTCATTCTCTTCCTCCTGTTCTACCTCTCCCTCTGTCTCTCTGTCTCTCTCTCTCTTACACACACACACACACACATACACACACACACACACACACACACACACACACACACACACGATCACACATGATCACACACCCCAAAGTAAAACATTTCAGTAAAAAAAGAAGCAATTGTGTCACAGACTTTGGAATGGAATGGCATGAACTGGAAACATAGTTTAAAAGGTGTTAGAAAAACTGAGGGAAATAAACAAATTTCAGTTGACTAGAGGTTAGAAGATAAAAATCTAGTAAATACTCACTGATAAAGAATTGAAGTACCTGTCTACGATGTGTGGCCCACAGGAAGATGACTTTCAAGTAAAATGTTGAGTCAGTCCTTGTTTGATGGAGTGAAGTATCATAAAATACAACAAAAGGTACAGATGAGCTTAGAAATAAATTGCTCAATCCATAAACAAAGTTTATGAGAATGAGTAGAAATAGAATGTAGGGAAGAACTATTTTTCAGGTACAAGCTAAAAAACAAAAACAAAAAAACAGAAATTTGTAATAAAATTTCGTTGCTTCTATTGTGGTTTAGATTGAGGACAACTTATATACTACAGCTTTAAACCATCAACAAGTGAATAATTTCCACATTCATGAATTTTTTCACCTCCTGCCCAGACTATAAACAACACATGCATACAAAATACGGTTAATTTGAAGTCTGATTGAATTTTCGACAATTTATTGCACACATTAAAAAGTCAGAATCTGAACTTTGCTTTTTTTTTCCTTTGTGACACTCAGAGTATGGAAAAAGTCAGCTAACTTTCCCGTCGAGTGAATTTGAAGTTGGCTTTAGGCTCGCCCTGTGTCACATTATCGCATAGCTTCTACCCCATATTTAACCATAGTTCTTTCAACAGGAGCCCACCAACACTTCTGTGAACACGGGTATATGGACACAAATCCAGTATATAGACTGAGGAAAAATGTGTCGTTTTGTCTTTTAAAACATCTCTACACTAAATGACTGGGGGTGGGGGGTGATGAGCCACTCAAGGAGTGGACAGTGACAGGCTTTCTAAGAATGAAAAGCCTATTTTTAAAAGGCTCCCTTAATTTTTGTGCATGTCACATGGAGAGACGGAAGCACAGAGACCGTTATATGTTGTACCAGTTAACAAACAGGCTATGGAAAGACCAAGTCCTGGGCTAGGCTAGGCTTGAGGCCATCACATTGTTTTGCTCAAATGACCCATCTCCTGTTCTGGTCAGCCACAGGAGAGTGGGACATGAGAGTCAGATTTGGGGAAGGAGTGTTCCTGGGATGCAGTCAGGCCTTGGTTTACTCAGCATTCTCTCCTTAGTGTCTATCTGGGGATATAGATTTAAAAAACAAAAAACAAAAAAAAAAAAAAACCCTAAGGCTGTTAAAACCAGGGTGGGCCCTCTCACTCAGATTTCTTTTTCTGACTGGAGTGAGTTGAGAATCTGCATTTCTAACAATGTTGCTCTAATGCAGATGCCCAGCAAGGAGCTGAGGCCCCAGGGGATAGAGTCCTGGGTTGGGGGCAGGCTGAAGGGCTTCAGGCTCAAATGCTGAGGTAATCCTTTCTCTGGGGCAGCTCACCTTCAGCTTGTCAACGCACCCAAATTTCCTATGCAGCTGCTCTTTCCAAAATTAGGATGTGTTATTTGACTCGAATTCTACTTTGGTGACCCACACTGCACATTTCCAACATTTCCAAGCTCTAACAAACACTGCAGTCAGAAGCTGTCAGGGGACAGAAGGGCCTCTTCTGTTCCATGCAGCAGCCGCCTGTTGGCGCAGTAACCTGAGCAAAGGAACACTTGTGGCTTGAGAGCTGCGAAGGGAGGGGCTGGAGCAAAGAGCCACAGCCCGACTCCCTCTCTGTCCCCCCGCCCCTGACTAGCCCTAGATCTTTCTAGAAGCTGCCAAACTGGCGCAGTCGCAAAGTAGACTCTGCAATGCTGTAGTAAGAGTGCGCAGGCGCCAGGAAGCCCCCTCCTCGAGCGAAGGGAGCTGCTGCAGTGTGTTTCCATTGCGCATGTGCCTGGAAATCCCCCTCCCTCGTGAGCAGACCCCTGCACTGCGGTGAAAAGAGTGCGCATGGGCTAACAGCCCCCCCCCCCCCCTTCCTCCAAGACTGTGAGCTGCTCTGAGCCCATCGCCTCCCTCCTCTTTTTTTTTCAGGTGATTGACACAAGATAAGGCCCACAACGGGTGGTGAGAGCTTGTAAAATGGTGGCTGTAAGAGACCGATTCCCTACAGAAATGTAATTGAAATGTTCTCAGTTACTGGGAAAGAACCCAGGTACATGTCCCTGACCCCAGGATGACAGTTTAAAGCAAGGGAGTAAGCTAACTC
>JADRCC010326998.1:682-12473 GCA_019843855.1 Hylomyscus alleni | reverse complement strand
TTCTTCTTCTTCTTCTTCTTCTTCTTCTTCTTCTTCTTCTTCTTCTTGCGATACTGGAGATTAAACCTTATGTATACCAGGTGTGTGCTCTACCATTAAGCTCCTTCCTCAGCCCAGCTTTTTTCTTTATAAATCACTCTGCCTCTGGGTTGTTTAACTGTAGTAACGAAAGGCTGGTCCATCCATCATTCTTGCCAGCGTGGCCTTGGACACCTACGTTCTGTCTCCCAGGAGGTCCTGGTTCAGTGAGTGTAGGGTTAGGGCAAGGGCACAGGTAAGAGGTTAGTGGAAACGGGTGAGATGTGTTCTTTGGCACTTTGGAAAGACATTTTCTCCTCAAGAGCAAGGGCAGGAGGTCAGGGTAAGGTGGTCTTTCCATGAGAACTTTAAGAGCCAGTCAACTGAGGGCAGGAACGGAGGGCCCTCATCAGTGAGTAAAGGCAGCGTGCTCAAAGCTTTGCAAAGAAGAGCTTCCCAGAAATGGCCAGAAGTTGGTGTGTGTGTCAGGGGAGGGGACCTTGGAGGAAGGCTTGCTTTCCCTCGGCAATACAAACAGCTATTTTCTGCTCTGTTGTTTGTTTTCAAAGTATTTTTATGGTTCTTTCTCTAATCTGGACCCATTCCCACAGCATACTAAATGGAATTCCATCAGGCTTACCACGGTGTTAAACATTTCCACTCCCCCACTCCCCCCTTTTTTTTCCTCTGCAAAGTCCCATTAGCTTACTGGATTCGGGATTGCATGTTTGAAATGAAATGCATTAAAGAGATTTATGGTCACTTAATTGGCCGTTTCTTTCTTAGTTTCTCTTTTATATGAGAGTTCATCTTGCTGTGTTCTCAATAGCACGTTGCTGTAAAAGTACTGTATTCAAAGAAGATCATTTGGGGAGGTGGTGTACAAATCGCTCGCAGGATGAAAAGATACTTCCAAGCTCACTAATAATAGCAATTGTTTTCAGATTTTCATACTTAGGAAAAAAAAGAGAACTTTTTAAATGTCTGTTAACTAATCTTATTTAAAAGGTTAAGATTAGCTATAAGATTAATTGGCTTCGGCTAAGAAGGTCCTTTCAGGCTGTGGTCTAGAATGTTCATGCTATCTATTGCGAATCGATCTACCTTTCTCGTGTTCCCAGAGTTTCCCTGCTCTGCTTTATTAATGCTACTTGGTAACACACACACACACACACACACACACACACACACTCACACACATACTGTCACACACACCACACACACATGCACATACTCACACACACTCACACACTCACTCACACACACACACGCACATACTCACACACATAAACACACTCACTCACTCGCTCACACACACACGCACATACTCACACACAAACACACTCACACACTCACTCACACACACTCACACACAGCATCAGCATTCTTAAACATTCCAAACTTTTCTAATTCTTAACTAACTGTAGCCATTATGTCGAGGTTGGAAAAGATGCAGAAAAGGAAAATACACAAAGAACAGTTTTCAATTGCACCATCCGGGTAGATGGTAAAGATTGCCAGCAATGCTATGGAGTTGGTGGCTTCACGGTGACACAAAAATGGTAATTTATCTTTATTACAAAGGTCACAGTGGCTGATTATAGGATGCACCGGGAGGAGAGTGTGACATGGTCCTGGCTTGTACTTTCCCTCCCCTCATGCTTGCATACCCTTCTAGAAGTCTCCACGTATACACAGAGAACCAGCCACAGAGCTCTGTTCTGTTTCTTGGGGCTTGGGAGCATGTGGCATACTGTTTTGTGACTTGCTTTTGTCATTTACACATTTGTCACAATAGTGCATAATAACACTATTATTTATCATTTAACATTTATCACAACAGATGCTCTCTTAAACAGCTTTACGGGTTTTATTCTTTTTGGCTCTAAGTTGTTGACAAAGATATTGAGCATGAGAGAGGTTAGGGATGCAGTCCAGAAAGGTCAGAATGAAGCCCAAGATTATATATAATTAACATATGCTAGTGAGATATTTTTAGAAGAAAAAAATGTACTCAAGGACACCCAGCTAGTAAGTGCGACCTTGAGCTTTCAGAACATTCTGCCTGGGATCTTAATCACTGTTTTCCTCATGTTCCCTGTCAGCCAGAGTTCATCTTTGTTGCTCTCTCCAATGGCTGTTTGCAAATGCCATCGGTGTGGCACATTCTCCTCAGACCCTCACTGTAGGCTCACTTTTGCTCAGGGGAGTTTAGCTACTCACACCCTCATCTCTCTGTCAACACCTCAGCCTCAGGGTTGACTTACCCCTGTTCTTTCAGCCCAAGGCTCGGTGACTGAGCAGTGCCTTCCTCTAGCTGTTGACCAAGGATGGGTGACTTCCTTTTCTTTCTTCCTGGGCTGCCTTTCTTGCCTGCATCACTCGCTGCTCTCTCTCTCTCTCTCTCTCTCTCTCTCTCTCTCTCTCTCTCTCTCTCTCTCTCTCTCCCTCTGCTACCTTCCAGATTACTTGCCTTCTATGCTTTCTCTGATACTTAGTAGCTCAGGTGGGTGGGTGTAAATCGTACTTCCTTGTTAGAAGTCACACAATGTGTTCATCCTGTCTCAGGTTCCTGGATTTTTGTAAGACTATGTTTTTTTCCTGCTATCCAAGTGCTATTGTATTGAATCATCTTGTATTGCTGCAAGTGGCTCTTTCCCCAGGTCCCAGTTCATTCTTCTGCTTGGCTGGGTCTACCTAAGTCAGCATCTCTAGCTAAGCAGGGTTCAAGTGTTTTATAATGGTCGGGTCCCACTGGTGTGAATATGTAAGGTATTCAGGCAGATGTGCTAGTCTGGTGAGAGGACCTGGCTATTGTCCTGCTTTTAGGGGAACATCTGGTTATTAGATGCACACCCCCCCATTGCCAGCACAAGATACTTCCTTCATGGGATCACACAGACAAGGTACTCAGAATGAATGGGTCAACACCTTGATTTGGGGTTTTTCAGAGTTTTATACACATAGGACTCTGCAAGAAATATTTTTCCCAGAATGCTGTATATCTATGAGACCACCCTGCATTTGCTCTAGAAATCTAAGAGATAGTATCTTAGCAGGTAGCTACTGAAATTTATCAAACTTTTCTGTCCTTATAGCAAGACATATTTGATCATTGAATGCAGTTACAGGGCAGCAAGATAGCTCAGTGTTAAGTCATTTACTGTCAAGCCTGATGACCCGAGTTCTATCCCAGGGACCTGCATGGTAGGATGGGGGAACTGGCTCCAACCTCAACACACATCCCTGGGGCATATATGTTGTACACACACACACACACACACACACACACACACACACACAGAGAGAGAGAGAGAGAGAGAGAGAGAGAGTAATAAAACAATTTTTAAATATTTGTTTGTTTGTTTGTTTGTTTCTTGAGACAGGGTTTTACTATGTAGTCCTGGCTGTCCTAGAACTCACTCTGTAGACCAGGCTGGTCTCAAACTCACTGAGATCCACCTGCCTCTGCCTCCTGATTGTTGAGATTAAAGGTGTGTGCCACCACTGCCCAGCTAAAATGTTATGAGTGAGTTTGGGGGTGAGAGGCTCTAAAATATTTTTTCTTAATGAATTTTTAAAAAATTGAAGAATCACAAAACCCCATAGCCCAACTTTGAATGAATTTGAGGAGTGTACAAATTCTAACGAAAGATAACACACACTGTACTATATGGTGACAAAAGAAGCTATTTGCCACCCTGTGGACAGAATGTTGAGACACAGTGTCATTTGGACAAGCTGATGCTACATTTCTGAGTCCATTCAAATAACTTCTTTGTTGCCATAGGTTGATAATCTTACAAAGAAATCAATGATTGAATTTCTACAAATCAAAATTATATTTTGATAGAATTTTTTCCAAGTTCAAAATCACTAACTGTACAAGGGCATTGGTGGAGGGCAACAACAGGACATAAAAGTCATTGTCCATCAAGTATACCAGGCACTTTCTCCTTCATTCATAGTTAGCTCTGTTCCTCAAATGGCAGCAGCAAGAGTTTGATATTTTTAGTTCTATGATTCATAAGCCATCTAAAGACCTACAAATGCAATTGGCAGTGGGAAAATAACAGAGTTTTAATCAAACCATATCTGCAAACATATATAGTCCCCTTATACACAAACATACACATATGCATATATGCATACATGTATACACACATACACACACATTCACACATGAACGCATATACACATATTTATGTGCAAACACACAATAATGGTCATGTATCACAGAGCTTAAAATCAGCTTAAAAAGGTAATGCTATATACGCACTACTTGTATTAACTGATTGTGTTTCTATGAGAATTTGCTCAACTTTCATGTTCTGATTTTTCTATACTCACAGGGACGGATGTGCCTGTGTTAGCAATCACTATTTACAGCTTCTTTGACTCTCCTTTCCATTTCAGGGTTACCCAGGACCACTGGGACCACAGGGACCAATAGGGCCCTTGGGACATCCGGGGCCCATTGGGATTCCAGGAGAAAAAGGACAGAGAGGTGCCAGTGGCCCGCCTGGACCACCAGGAGAGAAAGGAGACAAGGTGAGTGAGCCCGTTAGCATCCAACCAGTCTCCGGTGTTCAGGGCTTGTCGATTTGTTGGCTTGTTTAAACGTCTGAGGATAATATTGGTAATTGAAAGAAAACTTTGGCTCTGGATAGGCAAGCTATAAATCTCTGCAGCCACCTTAAGGAGTCAAAGAGAGAAAGAAGAGGAAAACTAAGGCGGTCTGGAGGCACAGAGGCATGGGGACATAGAGGTGAGACATGTGGCAGACAAGCAGCCACAAGACAGGCGGGAGAAGTTTGGGGAAAAAATGGGGAAGCCCAAAGTGTTAGACGCATGCGTAGAGAAGAGGAAGGTAGAAAGCTGCTCTTCTGAATAATTTAAGGCAGTGGGCAGATTTGTGAAGCTGCATGCCCCAAGCCTAGTGCTTCATGTGGGTGGGAATTCTGGGAAAAGTACTTTATCTCAGTAAAGGACAAATTATTCCACCCATATGTTTATAATGGCTCAAGAATACTGCACAACTGCACGTGGTCAAAAACCAAGACACAGGGCTGTGGTAGTTGGCTTTTTTCTCAGCCCCTCTCCCAAGGAGCAGGCCCTTCTAGAACATTTCTTTAATCTCTAAATGTGCCCAGGGAAGACTGCTGGTGTGTTCATCTGCTTTCCAAACAACCCAAAGGAAGCAGTATGTGTGCCAGGCCGAACCTTTCATTTCTCAGTCAACCATATGTCTTAGAGATCATCCTGTGTTAATTTCTTAACCCACACTTATGTCTTGAGAAAGTACCATGGAATATGCCACTCAGTGTGTCATAAACCATGGCTTATTTCCTGTGGTGAAAATATGAAATTATTTCCTAACTCTGTAGATGCTAGGATGTGGCACTGTCAGTTGCTGCTGTACACATGAAGGTTCTGTTGCCCTGGGAAGGGTTTTGAGGGCTGGAGTTTGTCAGTGTGCCAAATATTTCATTTGGGTTGGTTCTGCCAAATTTCCTTCCTAAGACCATAAAACAGAAGGTGAAAGAATGGTTCTTAAAGGTTGGGGTCTTGACCAATCAGAGTGAAACACGTGACAGTGACTGTTAAGGGCTTTTGATTTGGAATCACTGTTGATAGTTTTAAGTAAATAGACTTGCCTTTCTAACAATTAGTCATGTTTACATCTTTGTTTTGTATTTTGGAATTAGGGTCCAACCGGTGTCCCTGGATTTCCAGGTGTGGACGGTGTACCTGTAAGTGTCCTCTCACTTTGCTCCATTGTTTTAAGAAAGGAAGACACAGTCACTGGGACTGACTGTGCAGTGGTACACACACGCCATCTGAGTACTTGGGAGGCTGAGACAGAGGGATTATGCATTTGAGACCATCAGATGGTTTACATAATGAGAGCCTGTCTTAAAAGAAAAAAAGAAAACAAACACCATCATAAACAAAGTCCCTGAAAAATCAGCTGTTCAAAAAATATGTGTGGTTAGTTCTTACTCTTAAATTTTGTAAAAATCATTCAAGATTTTTACTCTTCAATCTTGTGCAATAACTCTCAAGCCAAAACATTTTCCATGAAGAGCAAAGTCTTCCAACAAATTAACAAAGAAGAAATCAAATACAAAATAGATGCTTGATATACCTATTAGGTCATGCACAGTGCTCTGGAATGAGATGTATGCCTAGAAGAGAAGCCTCAGCTTTGGGAGTAACTTTTTGAGAGCCATATAGCACAGAAGCCCAGTGAAAGAAGAAAGCAGGGTTTGGGGAACTTTAGAGTGCAGCAGACACCTCCAAAGCAGGAGAAGAGCTCAAGCTAAATAAACTTGCCATGGACAGAGTGCACTTTAAAGTTGTAATTTTACCAGGTAGTACTTTTAGGGCAGCTCATAAAATGGAACGAGTAAAGAAATGGGTCATGGTTTCTGCAGTTTGGGGTGAATGTTGGGGTGGTTTTGCAGAAGGGTCACTCACAGTTTTGTCCTCCCCAGGGTCACCCAGGGCCTCCTGGACCCAGAGGCAAACCTGGCATGGATGGCTACAATGGTTCACGAGGTGATCCGGGCTGTCCAGGAGAAAGAGGAGCTCCTGGCCCAGGCGGCCCCCCTGTAAGACACCATTAGCACAGCCTAGAGTGATCCTAAGTGAAAAGACTTTATGTATTATAGGAACTGGCTGGCATTGCTGCACCTTTCCCTGCAGCAGGGTCAATGAAACTGGGGACTTAGGAGATGGGGTGGCGAGGCGGGCACAACCAGAGCATGTAGGGGCATCACGGGCTGTGGAAAGGGAAGGCACTGAGTGGCATTCAGGACGGGTATGAACTAACTTGGCGTCATTAAGGCATTTCTAGTTCCTGCATGAAGCCTTGGTAGTTGAAGGAGGAGACAGTATACCAAAACTTGCAATCCCACCCTTCAGGGTGAAATTGTATTTAAAGATCGCTTCAGCCAGGCACATCCCTTATCCCCATCACCTACCTGTCCAGCTCTCTCACTTGAGTAAAAATCAGACATGATTTGGCCTGAGTCAAGATGCACCTGTATGAAATTCTCAATGAGCTAATAAAAATTGAGAAAATTTAAAATAAAAAAATAAAATTACTATTTATATTATTTATATATCATTTATATGCTTTATATATCTTCTATACAATGTATTATTTATAAAAATATAAGAATTTATGAAATAAAATTTGTAAAATATTATTTATATTAAATATACATAAATAAATAAATAAATATATTCTTTCCCTTAAGAAACAAGTTACTTTTCATGTATTGTTGTCTTTTAGTTGTTCCCCCTTTACTATTGAAATGTTTCTTCTTAAATCCTCCCAAGAGATTTCTTATTGGCACTATAAGAAATTGGCACTGATTTTCTCTTCAGTCATCTTCCCTATGCTCTGGACAGAAGGAGAACTGGTCTGAACTTGGAACTCAGAAGGAATTCCAGGCTGGCACCATTCTTCACATCACATAAAATCCATCTTTGGGTGTTAAGGTTCTCAGTCAAGCACACCCTCCTGCAAGTTCCGGTGCAGTGAGGTGAATACACCTGAGGCTGAGGAAGCTCCTCCCCCTTCCACTGAATCAGGCATTTCGGAGGGCAGCAGCTCTCAGCGGCAGCTTTACCTTAGCTGGCAGTGCTGACCACAGGGTTGGGATGTCCTTTTGTTAAGCAGCATTCTTTCCTTTGTCGCTTCTGCTCACCCTGCCTATAAGGTGAGATTGTCCTGAATGCCAGAGCTACCCAAGGCAACTCAACCACGGATGGGATGGGGAAAGTTACTACTGTCTTATGACCTCTTAGTGTTTTTGTTAGTCTGTTAAAAACTTGCTGTCACTTATAAATCTATGAAGTGAAAAAAATAGAACAAATATTTATGTAGTACTTTGTGATTTTAAACATTGAAAATCAAAGCGTTGAGTTGTATAGCTTAAAAAAAAAAAAATTCTCCAGTCTGTTTTAAATGGCATTTTCCTTTCCCTTATCATGGAATATATACTACCAAATTAACCTTTTTCCACGCTGTGACAAAATGTCACACTCTTTCTATGTTTGGGTCAGTTTCAGTTTTTATTACTGAGAAATATCTTCATCACAGCCTTTGTGTCTCTGTGCTTGAGTCCGTCCACCCTAGGTGCTCTGGTGGCCATGATTTCTGTAACTCCACATTCACTCTACCGGAAGTGTCACTGGCAACATTGTAAATGCCTTGCTCTCTTGTGTTTCTTTCCCTTTCGTCTCCAGAGACTAATTTCCTTTCCTCTCTCAAGAAGCTATTTTTGTAAAAATGTCAGTTGGGTTTATATCTGAGAGAAAAGGAAGCAACATATCTATGTGTTTTGCTGTACTTTACTCTGTGTGTACGTATATGTACATGTGTGTGTGTGTACACATCTGAATAAAAGATGTATAGTCACACTCCTGCCGACAAACTCCTACTTATGTTCCTGTAGACAGCCTTAGTGAAACTCACTGGGTCACAAAAAAGATACAAAAGCAAAGGGGACGGACACTATGTGGGAAGAGGGAGATCAGCAGAAGTGGGAGGGAGACAAGAGAAACTGGGGGACTACAAATGAGACACATTATGTACATGTATGAAAATGGCAAGGCAAAGTCATTATTATGCATAATTAATACATGCTAATAATTCAAGTGCAATGATCAATTATGGCAGGCTTATGCTGTGCTCAGTCACAATAAGCATCGAAACACACGACATGGTTCGTCATTGATCATGACCAGTCAGTTATTCACAAAGTGATTTGTGGATCGAAGAGCTAGCAGTGAAGTCTTTATTTTTTTATTTTTTTAAATCTGGGGGTCAAGCCCAGGGCCTCAGGTTTTCCAGACAAGCATTCTGCCTCCAACTTTCTGCTCTAACCTTTGTGCATCTGCTCAGTCTATTTCCATTGAAGTCATTAAGTGCTCTAACTCAGTGTGGGACTGAAATCCACACAGACTGAATGTGGAGGAAGCCACAGCTGCCTGAGAAAGCAAAGCTGCTGAGTCAGGGACACAGCTGATATGACTTACCAGGAAGTCACTGAGTGTCTCCCCCCAGCCCCCAGCCTGAAACCAAGTCAAACCCTTTTGTGAGTGGAATCAATTTGGAAATTTACACTCCTTCACTGAGCTTGATAATACGAAGAAGGCAGAAATTCTGGGTTAATGCAAGCAAGTTAATATGTGTAAGATGTTAACTAGGATTTTAAGTTGTTCTATAGGAAAATTATAATAGAATTCATTGGGCTATTTCATTTGCCATCTAAAAAAGCTCTAAACGGTGGGGGAACATAGTGGCACATGCCTTTAATCCCAGGATTAAATCCTTTGTAGGAAAGCTGAGGCAGGCAGGTCTCTGAGCTCCAGAGCAGCCTAAACTAAATTGCCATGTTAGCCACTGCTACATAATGATACCTTGTCTCAAAAACCAGCCAGCTAGCTAAGCAACCAAACAACCAAACAAACCAGGAGCAGCTTCACAAAAGGGAAGTTGCTGTAAAGTTTGAAATTTGGTCTTAGAAAAGTCATATAAGCTCTTCTTTGAATACAAATACAGAAATGGGCAGAGGAATTAAATGGCAAAATTGCTTACTTTTAAGAATAATGCCTTGTGTTATGGTATGAGAAAAATATAGTCTTTCTGCCCCATAATTAGTAACAGACCATTATTGAGTGGTCTGCCTAACTGAATGACTGAGTAGACAACCTTGGACTTCCAGCCAGTAACAATCAGGGAGACCAGAAGTCCATCCCAGCCAAATGGCTACAGTGACGAATATTTCATATAGAAGAAGAAAGTATTGAAATGGCAGTCCATCTTTTTCCTAAGCGAATGTCTCCTTTTCAGGGTCACCCTGGGGAAAAGGGAGAAAAAGGAAGATCGGTGTTCATTTCAGGTGGCTTCAAAGGTATTCAGGTGAGTGTTACGGCCATTGTGGCTTTAACAAAGCCATTTCCCAATAGGAAACACACAGGCAGGGATTTCTTACAAAGGATTGTTGCATGGATTGATCCTTTTTTTTTTTTTTTAAATTTTATTTTGGCATTAACCTCATACCACAAGATGGCTCTGTTCCTCTTGAAGGAAGGCATGCTCCTTCATCTCCATGGCGGCAGATTGCCTTGCCTCTTACACATTCGGAATTATAAGGTCACATTCATTTCAAGGTCCCTTGGGCTCATTATTATTGTTACTTGGGTCAGGGAGTCTGTTGCTGCAGAATGACCTGAGAATAGCAGGGCTCTGAGAACTATAAGGGGGCTTTTGTTGAACAATAAGGTGAGACAAATACCACAGACATGACAATACCTAAAGGTGATAAAATCTTAAATTGTACCTTAAGTGTAACTTATGTTTAGAAAGAACCTGCATCTAAGAGCATACACACACTCTGATCATCATACAAAGCAATCAAATGTCAACACAGAGCCGATTGTTAGATCTGGACACCCTAGCAGGGATGGACTCTCCTTGTGACCCCTTCCGGTCACACTAGAGGAGTGATTCTCAGCTTTCCTAATGCTGCGACCCTTTGATACAGTTCTTCATGTTGGTGTGACCCTCAACCATACAATTATTCTGTTGCTACTTCATAGCTGGAATTCTGCTACTCTTATGAATGATAATATAAATGTCTGATATGTGGAAGAGCTGGTATGTGACCTCCAAAGGAGTTGAGACCTACAGGTTCAGAACTATTGTTCTAGAGCAAGGTCTGGTGAGGCACTAGATGAGAGATAGGTGTATTATAGGAAACAGGAATTTTAGGTCAAGATGCTTTGGTAAGATGAGCAGAAATACAACCCACATTTTTCTTCTATGTTGTTCTGGTTTCCATTAGATAGATGGAGAATAAAGAAGGCAAGCCACCATACAGCCCTTGTGTGGTTGTTTTCTCAACAGTGATAAAGTGCATAGGCTGCCTGCCTGGGCTAGTACAGATCTGTCATGTTACATTTTTCTCTCTCTCTCTGAGTCATCTGTGTCCTAGAAAAATGTCCTCCTCTTGTAAAACAGTATAAATTATGTCATTGCAGGGAGACCGTGGGGACCCAGGACCACCCGGCTTACCAGTAAGTCTCCCAAAAAGACCATGGGTGTCCATCTTCTCTTCAAATAGCTCTTTAGATTTTAAGTCTAGCAGGACCAGCTACAAAATGTGTGGGACCCATGTAGCATAGAATAAAAATGTAATCGCTTTCCACCTCACACTAGTCAGATTGGCTAGGATAAAAAACTCAGGTGACAGCAGATACTGGTGAGGTTGTAGGGAAAGAGGAACACTACTTCATTGCTGGTGGGATTGCAAACTGGTACAACCACTCTGGAAATCAGTTTGGTGGTTCCTCTGGAAACTGAACATAGTTCTACCGGAGGACTCAGCTATACCACTCCTGGGCATATACCCAGAAGATGCTCCAACATGTAATAAGGACACATGCTCCACCATGTTCATAGCAGCCTTATTTATAATAGCCAGAAACTGGAAACAACCCAGATCAGATATCCCTCAACCGAGGAATGGATACAGAAATTGTGGTACATCTACACAATGGAGTACTACTCAGCTATTAAAAACAATGAATTTATGAAATTCTTAGGGAAATGGATGGACCTGGAGAATATCATCCTGAGTGAGGTAACCCAATCACAAAAGTACACACATGGTATGCACTCTCTGATAAGTGGTTATTAGCCTAGAAGTTAGTAATACAGGAAGAACAACCCACAAACCACAAGAAACTCAAGAAG
>JADRCC010326929.1:0-16688 GCA_019843855.1 Hylomyscus alleni | reverse complement strand
GAAGCTACATCCATATTCTCACCAGCATGACCGCCCAAATGTCAGCAGAACAAGGTTGATACCAATGGACCTTCCAAACGAGACAGAGGACAGCCCACAAGGACTCAATCCTATACAAAGAACTAAAGACAACCAATCCGAGTTGGGAGTATGAGAGGTGTTCTTCTCCAGGGAAGGGTACCCCAATTGGTTGTCAATGCCAAAGGTTTTAGCCCTAAAACATAATGTCTCTTTTTAAACTTTAGTCCCAGGGTCTACTCTACTGGGTAGCATACAATCTGTACTCCATAAAACTACAGTAAATTGAACAGTTCTTAAGTGAATACTGATATTTATCATTACTTATACTGGCATCATTCAATCTTTTCAAAATATTTGCATGAATCCTTTGAGAATTTCATACATGTTATTTTGATTGTATTCTCTCCCAATTTTTTTCTGTTAACTCCTCTGAGATTCTCCCAATCTGTATCTAATGTTGGAAAACATTAAGCACTCACTTATGACTTTATAAGAAGAATGGGTACTTTCAATTTTGAAGCATAAAACCATAATAATGTTGAAAAGCTTTATTTACAAATTCACTCTGGCATGATGACATGTAAGGCTAGAGGCTCTCTACCCTCCCATCCCAGGTTCTCTCCAACTGAGAGCTACACTGCTTTATTATGGTTTAAATTATTACAGTTGTATAGCTAATCAAACTTAGTGGCTTTTAAAAAAGAACTACAATTTATTATGTCATGGATCTGAGACTTATGAAGGTCTTGGGGACATGAATTATTTCTATTTCATTTAGTATTGACTGGAATGATTTGACTGGGCCTGAGACAGCCACCCTTTAATTGGCTTACCTGAATAGCTGCTAAGCTGATGCAGTCACAGTGTGTTCTGTACATAAAATCACAACTCAGTGATTTCTCATCTTTCATATCTTGAATACACTGAAAACTGATGATTGGATGTAATCTTAAATGTTATCATAAATGCATATTCATATCAATATTTAAAATTATTTGGTCTAAGGTTAAGACTGTTGGCCAGGGTTCTTTATTCCTCTCTATGACGATGTATCTAGGAAACTTTAGCTTCTTCATGAAATGGCAACTAAATTTTCAGAGATGTTTAAATAATGGAGAACTGGAATTTCCTACATTTTCAAGGCTTAAGCCTAGATATTATTGTGCAGTCACAGCCAACGCATACCATTGGAGTATGACAAGATTTAAGGTGAAAGGGAATGCTACCTCTGAATGACAGGAGTATTCAAGTATTTATTACCCCCTTTACAGTAATCTTTTTGTAATGGCTAAAGGGAAAGTAAGACTTTACATAAGACATTTACTAAGTCTTATTAAGATCAAAGATTACAAAATTAGCAGTTGCATTATGTCTAAAAGGCTACAAGAATTATATAAAACATACTTCTGAAATTGTCACATATCATTCTTGTCATTATTACTAAGTGACTAACATACTCTCTGCTCAGAGAGAAAAACAGTGTGATGTATCTCAACACAGCTGGAGATGGAGCCACCTCCATTCTGAGTGTTTATGTTTGCTAAGTAGCAATGGGGCTTTCCAATTTGTTTATGTCAATGTGACTAGGGCATATAGAATGCTTCTTTTTAAATATTTCATCGCAATACCTGTCTCAGTAATATGTATTTGATATACACAGTTTTATCACCAAGAATAAGTTTTTATATGAAAGAAATGCTTTGGAAAACTGTTTCTTGTTTGCTTGGTTTTTTATTTTTAGAATAGAATTTACTAGAAAAATATTCAACAACTACTATATCTGAGGAACTGTATGTTCTTTGGGGTAAAGTATAGAGATGAGCATAAAGGAAAAGGCCTATGTTCATCTTGTAGACTTTGCCTCCCTAGCGTGGAAGATGAATAATTAATAAATAAGCACATAAATATGAATTAAAGCAGAAATGATGTTTCAGTAAGGGATCTTGAGAATCCTGGTGCAAGAGAATGTTCAACCAGTGTGGTTCAGGGAATACCCTTGAGAGGAATGGAGTTTTAAGCAGAGGAGAAGAGGTTGCTGATGAAGCACAAGGAAGATGCTTAGAGAGGTAGAAAAGATGTGGCACATGGTCATTTGTGGCAAGTTGCGCATAGCTGGGTATTATTATTTGTTCAGTTTCTTCACATAAATTTTGTGGGGAATTTAAGTTATTTACATTTCACATAACTTTTAAGTATTATCTTGCTTCTGTCATTTTGTGGCTGGTTCTTAGTTTTTCTAATATCTTTCTCCTTGTGTAGTCTTCTTTATCATGCTTGAGTGATTTTTTTTCCTAAGAGGGAGTTTTAATTTCTTGCCATTATTATTAGTCTATCATTGTTTTTTGCTTTGGCTACAGTGGGACTTAAGAACAAAAAAGAACCTATTTGATTAAAGTAAGGCCTTTTGAAATGAGAGTGGTGTAAACATGAATCATAAAATGCACCAAGAAACAAGAGGATAAGGAAGAGGGAGAGGAGATTAAAAAAAAACTAATATGTTTATATTCATCCATTCCTAATAGTGGGTTTTGATATCCTGTTGTACATCTTTCTCTATTGTCTACTTCAAATATTAATGTAGTCATTCATCTTGATTGCTCTGCTTTTTGTGTGTATGCTAGACATAACTGGTTTCTGTGCTGTGTTTATGTGTTAGGGTGTCCGTGGTTTGTGTGGTTCCTCTTACTAATGAATTTAAATGGCCAGTACTTTCTTGCTGGTTAGCAGCTTTCTATCTATTTAAAGAATTTGGTTTTCTTTTCTTTTTGTTTCTTTCTTTCTTTCTTTTTTTGGACATGTCATGTAGTGATATTTTTTTTCAGCTTTTGTTTGCTTGAGGATATCTTTATCTCTGAACCTCAGCCTTGCTAGGTATAATATCCTTTATTGATAGTTTATTTTCTCCTAGGACAGTAGTTTGTAACCTTCCAAATGCTTTGACCCTGAAATACAGTTTCTCATGTTGTGGTAACCCCCAACCATAAAATTGTTTCATTGCTACTTCATAACTGTTATTTCATTACTGTTATGAATTGTAGTGTAAATATCTGAGATGCAGGATATCTGATATGAAACCCCTGTGGAGGTTGCTACCCACAGGTTGAGAAACATTGTCTGGTATATGTGACAATCTCATCATACTACTTCTCTCTGGCCTATGCTATTTCTACTGGAAGCAGGTAATTGCAACATGTATGTGCATGTATGTGTGTGCGTATATGTGTATATATGTCTATGTTCATTATGTGTGCGTGTGTGTGTGTGTGTGTGTGTGTGTGTGTGTGTGCATGTTGTTCTCTTGCTTTCTCAAGAAACTTCTCTTTGCATTGAACCTGTGAGAGTTGATTTTGGGATAGATTTCATTGAATTGAATCAATCATGGTGACTCTTGAACCCAAGTATGGTGACACTGACCTTCATATACCAGTATTTTACATTCTATTCCATTTAGGACTGGGCAGTTTTCTGTTACTGTCTTTTTGAGTGTGCTTTTCTCCTTTTAACAATCTGCAGACTCTCTTGAATGCCACACCACAAGTGGCTGTTCTTCTAATGCTGTCCCAAAGCTGCTGTGAAGTTTTTTGTTTTTCATTCTTTCTTCTTTCTTCTCCTTTGATAGTCTTTTGTGAATCTGCTAATTGTTTATTCTATTAAAACTACTTATCCATTTTATAGTCTGTGTATCTTATGCTAGTTTTTAAGTTACAACTATCCTCTTTGTCTTCTCTGGTAAAATATTGACTTGTTTCTCTATGTTTCTTTGATGTTTGTGCAATTTCCTTAAAGGCTTTAAAAAAATTCATGGCTGTGTATAGACTAATTACTACACAGTCAGTTATTGCCACTTCATTTTGTCCATTACTGTTAGTTGAAGATGTGACTTTCTTTTTGCTTGTCTCAGAAGTTTAGCATCTGCTTTGTGGCTGCAGTTACTTCAGCAGTGGATGAGAACTTAAGTTAGCTACAAGTCTACACTGGAGTACTCCAGTCTCTCAAGGGTTGGGGCAAGCCCAGATGCCTCATCCAAAGTTAGTGATGTGTAGTCAGAAGCCACGGGATTATTCTGTCTCTTTCTGGACCCCATGCTGAAGGGACTGTTTGTAAGCTCCCATGAGCCATCTGTGCTACCATACTATTGTATCCAAAGTCCAAACTCATCTGGGGCTCACCTCAGTGCAACCTAGAGTCATAGTCCATGCAACTGCATTCTGCAGGTGGTATGTTTTTACCCTGTGACCCCTTTAGCTACCCAGAGGTAATAATGTGCAGAATACAGATATGTTCCACTGGGGCCTCAGGTCTCTGTCTGGCAGCATGACAGGTCCAGAAGTGGCATTGACCTTGGTGTAGAAACTTAAGAACTAATGACTAATTACACATAAACAATAAGTAGTCCTATGATATTGACTGACAAGTTTTAAAAACTAGGAACTATTACAGAACATAATTAGTACACAGACTAATGTGTGGTTATTCATTATTTCTTTAAAAAATTCACACTGCTTGTTTCTTTTCTGAAAACATATATTTGTATATTATAAATGATTATTCTCTATTAATTTGTTCATATTGTTACTATATCTGTACTTAAACACAACAGTGATGGACAGGGGACATCATGTCTACGATTATCTTTTGTTGAGAGGGGGTGTTGCTTTTAAATAGGATTATTCTAAATTTTAAAGACCCAATTTAGAAATATTACTACCTATTTTTAACTAAAAAACACCTATTTAAAAAAATCGTTTTGCTCTGTTATTCAGATCCTTAAATAACAGAAAAAAGTAAAAGCTACAGAGGATATATATATGTATGTGTGTGTATAACAGAGGATATTCATATGTATGGGTGTGTGTATAACAGCTTATGTTGTGGAATTACAACATATTATACTCAGAGGGCAACATCTGATTTCAGAGAAACAAATGACCTTCTACCCCCACTAAAAATATAGACAGGATCCCAAATTGCTTTGCAGACTAGATTTTACATTATTTATATTCAACTGAATTTGGCTGTGAAACGTCAAAGGCAAATAGCTCATATTTTTTCTCAAGAAGTGATCTCTTTTTTCAAGTGCTTGGAAGATGACAGATAGAAGTGATCTCTGCTGATCACACATGTTGATGAGAAGCTTCTACAGTGCCTGCACTTGCTACATGGTGTTTATTAAAATCAGAGTACAGTGCCACCTGTGTTCAGCAGTGTTTCCTGCTCATAAGAAAGTGATGGGGAGGAGGTGGTGGACACATGTTCAGTTGGGGTTTGAACTCAGTGACTTTTACAAAGTTTCCCCACAGTAGGTCCTTGTTGGCAGACTGGATCCAGAGAGAGAAGAGTCACTATAGTCTAAGTTCAGACCTAGGCAGAACTCATTTTCATTCATAGTCCCCTGTAGACAAATCACAACCATGGCAAAATGATGGGCTCAAAACATGTCTATGTCTTTCTGTACTGACACGAGCATAATGACTCCACTACTCTGACAGTTTTATTTCAGCTTTTAGTTTCATCCCTGCTTCTCTACACAAAGTTCTAAAAGTGGAGAACTTTAATCTGTTCCCATCCCCGTGTTTCTGATGTTCTGTCAAAAATATTTATAATCAAAGAACTACTCCAAAAGCTGAATTAGTAAGCTGGGAGAGGAATGTGCACTTTCTAAGTGAGACTTGATTAGGTTTCCCTTGGGAGGGTGGAGCTGGGGTGGGGGACACAAAGCCAGAAATGCTGTGGAGCTGGTGGGATGGCACAGTGGGTAAGGTGTTTGCCACATAAGCCTGGTGACCTGAGTTCCATCTCATACCAATGGAAAGATAAGAGGAGAGAACTAATGCCACAAAGTTCTCCTCTGACCTTTATACACATGGTTGTCTGTACACATGCATGCTTGCATGCGTGCACATACACACAAATGCTAAGGCACGCACAGTAATAATAAGCAAATAAAATAGGGCTAGAAATTTTAGCAAATTTATAACTTTGTGCCATTTGATTCTTTATGAAATATTCATGTCACTTTCATGGACCTGCAGGTTGTTTGGCATGGTGATGCTCACTGAGTTAACGACTGTTGTTCTGTGGTAATCTTTCTAGAGAGCATAGCAGGTACCAAGCGGTGTAGCCAGGGCTTCCTTCATATGTGTTAGCCTCTGAAAGTTAAACAAGAGATTTTTGTAACATCATTTACTGATTTATTCAATGTAATTTTTTCACGTGAGATATCTATTTTATTTCTATCATGTCTTTTATTTCAGCTCTTCTTTATGCAACTATTTTTGGAAATGTTACCACAATTTTCCAGCAAATGTATGCCAACACCAACCGTTACCACGAGATGCTGAATAATGTTCGAGACTTCCTGAAATTATATCAAGTCCCAAAAGGCCTTAGTGAACGAGTCATGGATTATATTGTCTCAACATGGTCAATGTCAAAAGGCATCGACACAGAGAAGGTATAGTTGTTCATATTATTATTATTACTATTATCATCATGTTTAAGAAGGATATTTAGATGTATATACATTTCCCATTTCACAGTTCCCTTGTGCAATTGCTTTATAAATGTTACTATAATTTTTGTAAGTGACATTTCAATCAATCACATTTATTGAGTGCACAGAAGGTGTGGAGCATCCAACCATTAACAATCAATTAGTACTAGTCATGATATTCAATTGAGAAAATTCAGTTTCTGAAAACAGCTCATTATTCCATTCCCCCGTGATACTCTCATTACCACTTAGTAATTTTCTGTAAAACTCTCCGAGCACTCTCCTAAGAGAACTATTCAGTTTTTCCCTAGACTTGCTGTCCAGTTAAAAATTCCAGGGGGCTGGAGAAATGGCTCAGCAGTTGAGAGAGCTTTCTGCCCTTGCTCCTGTCTGGAATTATATGTTCCTTGTATCTGTCTGGCAGCTCACAGCTGCCCATAATTACTGTTCCACTCCTGGATCACGCTTCCTCTTCTGGCCTCTGTGGGTATCTGCACACACACACACACACACACACACACACACACACACACACACTTGCACACACACTTGCACACACAAATTTTAAGATGATTGCCTTATCAGGCGTCAATGGGAGGGGAGGTTCTTGGTCTTAAAGAGGCTTGTTGCCCTAGTGTAGGAGGATGCTAGAGGGGTGATAAGAGAGCACCATCTTAGAGGAAAAGTGGAGGGGGGATGTGATGCAGGGCTTGCAGAGGGGAGACCGGGAAGGGGGACAACATTTGAAATGTAAATAAATAAAATAACCAATTAAAATGTATATTTTTAAAATGGAAAAAAAAACAGAATGAAACTTCCTTGTTATAAGAGAAAATTTTATATTATCTTCTATCGTATTTTCTTCTTAACTTCTATCACATGCATAAGTAATTTTTAATCATCCCTTGGTTTTTCATACAAGTAATAGAGACATGCCTCTTCTAGATATTTTCATGTCTCATTTCTTGTTGTTGTTTTTTAATGGGAACTGCTTCCCTCCTATCCATCTTATCCTTGGGCAAAGAACCCAAAGTTCTCCATTAAAAGCAAATTAAAGTCTCACTGTCTACCTTTAAAATATATTTTTATATACCTATAAAAATATGTGTATATTTTTCCTATACCATTTGAATAACATAAAATGAGAGGGATATCAACTAGAGCTGGCACACAGGAAGAGAAAGCCAATTCTGAGTTATTCTACTTGATAAGCATCAGTGAAGACTGTTTTTTATAGAGTACCTTCTTCTGACACCTAACAGTCAAATTGCAAGATACTGTCCTTGCCATTTCTAAGTGGTATGTGTTTTTGTCATGTGCATGCATATATGCGCGTGCACGTGTGTGTGTGTGTGTGTGTGTGTGTGTGTGTGTGTGTGTGTGTAAGATCTACTCTATAAGTGGGGAAAGTACAAATGATCAGAGTAGATGTTTAGATAGTGGAAGTTCAACAGATAGCAAGTGAGTTTCAAGCCAGAGCAGGGTTTGTGAGGCCCAGGTGATTGAGGGCAGTTGTGAAGAATGACAATGAAGTGTAAGGAGAGATGTGTGGGATGCTCAAGTTAGCTGCATGGAGGAATAAAGAAAGAAGTTCTCCTTTGGCATTTAACAATCTACAGTGTAAGTCTCCTAGTTAAATTATCACAGAAGAAAAATCAGTTAAAGCACATTTCTTTGCAACTTGATTAATATTCATTGATATGTGGTTAGTGGAAAAACATGCACAGAACCTTTGTCACAGTGACAAAAAGGCAAAACTCTCAAATGCCATTAAGGATGTTGAAGAAAGGAAACATTTATATACTGTTGGAATGGGAATTAGCATAATGGGACAGGATATTCCTTCAAAAAACTAAAACCAAAACTATCACAGGATCTATTCATCCCACTTCTGGGTAACTATGAAATGAAAGTAGACCATCATACGAAGGAGATGTCTGCACTCCTGTGCTTACTGTTGCACTAATCACAATCGTCAAGATAAGTAAACATTTAAAGAAAAACAAGGAAATCCTGTCATGTGTAACAAAATGGGCAGGCCCAGAGAACATTATGTTAAATGGAATTAGACCTGGATGAACCGAGAATGAGAAGAACGCATGTCGTCTCCTATTCAGAGAACTCAAAAAGACAACTTGCATGTGGAATGGTAGTCATCAGAGGAGGGGAAGGGTAAGCCAGGAGGAAGTTGGGTAAAGGTACTGAATTTCGCTTAAAATTGCTTTTGAAAACCAGAAAAAGCAGATTTGAGTTGTTGTGACAAATATAAAAGCTTTGCTATGCCATGACTATTGATTCCTTTCAGCCTACTAGGGAAGTCCCCACTCAGATCAAACACGTTAGCTAGGGTGATAGTGTGCATGATGAGTAGACACAAGACAGACTCTGGGCGTGGAGCAGGGATATGGGGATTCCTAGTAATTACATCCTCAGTGAGGAGACGGTGTTTAAACATGCTTCACGCCATATGCTACCAAACAAGAAGAAAACAAAATTTTATATCAAGAATCTAACAGCAGAACAGAAGACTCACAGGCCCGTTGGTCATCTTGTTAGCTAGTAAAGAGTAAATATAAGCCATAACAGTAAAATACAAGTAAACTAAAAACATAACATTTAAAATACAAAGGCAATGACTTAAGATATTGACAAAAAGCAATTGGAAAAATGGCTGAGTTTAAGGGCAGTTACTGGTCTTGCAGAGAACCCCATTTTGTTTCCCAGCTCCCTAATAGTGAGTCACAACTATTTGTACCTGTAGCTATAGGGCAGTGGTCCTTAGCCTTCCTCATGGTGAGAGCCTGTAATACAGTTCCTCCTGTTCTGGTGACCCCAAACCATAAAGTATTTTCATTGCTACTTCATAACTGGAATTTTGCTATTGTTATAAATTGTAATATAAATATCTGTGTTTTCTGATGTTCTTAGGTGACCCCCATGAGAGGGGGTTGTTTGACACTCCCCTCAAAGGCATCATGACCAGAGGTTGAGAACCAAGGCTCTAGAGGGATCTGATACTCTTTATGGACCCCACCACTAACACACATACACACACACACACACACACACACACGAAAAAGAGACACACACACAGAGAGACATACATACATTAATAAGAATAAGTTAAAGAAAAGTTAAAACACTTTGAGTAGAAATTAAGCATTGCAGCAAAAGTGTAAAATCAGTTTTTGTAATTTGTAAAAAAGATTTTTGTAAATCAGTAAGTTTAAAATACACTGGCAACTAAGTGAGTCAAAGGCATAATTATTTAGACTTTGAAAAATGTCACAAGGCTGAGTTAGTAAATTAGTGCTTGCAGAGTCTCCTCCAATAACCACGGTTTCACTAGCACTGAGCATTAGCTAGGCTTTCAGTACCAGACATGGCTTTACCCTTGTTGAGTGCACCTTGAGTCCAATTAGAGAGCTGTTGGTTACCCCCAAGGTTTCTATGCTGCTGATGTACCCTTAGGGTTGCTGTTCCATGCTGGTTGTTAATGAGGTTCACAGGCACTGTAGCTGGTAGGATTGTTGGTTGCCTTTCTCCTTAGGGAGCTTTCATAGCACTTTCTGATACCATAAAAGCTAGTCCTCAGAGAGGTAGCATTTGGGTTACCAACATGACAGCCCAAATGGGAGCTAAACAATGAGGACACCAGTGATCATGATAAACTGGATAGGGTTTAAGCCATAAGGCCTCAACCTTACACAAGGAAGTACAGGCAACTGAGGAAAGCTTGGGGGTGGGGGAAAAGTGCTCTTCCCCAGAGAAGAGAACACCAATTGGTGATCTGGTGCCAAACAGTCAGCCCTGCAAACATAGAAGATTATATGAACTGAACAAGTTATATTTAGGATATATGTATATTTGTTATATATGTGCATGCAATAACAATTAGTGAAAAAAGGTCATAAATTGGAAAGAGGGTAGGGAAGGGTATATGGAAGGGTTTGGGTGGAAGAAATGGAAGGAAGAAATATTGTTACTAAATTATAATTTCAAAAAATATAGTCTAAAAAAATTGGTGCATCGCTAGTAAACATTAAACAGGGCTCACTTTCCTCTCTAACAAAGTAAAAAATCAAGTCATTAAGAAGCCATTTTTAGGCAGATTAAAAAATACCCCACTTTGGCAAAGAAAGTATTGCCTGACTCTGGCTTTACAGTGTGATTCTATAAACTGTGTGAATGGGTTGGATATTTTCTAAAACGATTTGAATTAGATAATATGCATTGGGGCTAGTACTAGAGCTCAGCCCTGTGGCTTTCTACTTTTTTGTCTTTTGTCATTGCAGTGGTACCAGCCCATGTTTTGACTTTTTTTTTTTTTTAAGGTTTCTCACCCTGTAGACCAGGCTAGCCTCGAATTCAGAAATCCGCCTGCCTCTGCCTCCCAAGTGCTGGGATTAAAGGTGTGCGCCACCACTGTCCTGCCACATGTTGTGACTTTAAAGACATATTCTAACAACACTCAAGTGTCCCAGTTCACCGCAGACCCGATCTCAAATGTATACTATTCTCTGCTTTGCAGGCCCAATGAATCTGTCCAAGAATTAGGCTCCTCATTATCCTTTAAAGACATATTCTACTGACATTCTCCAGTCCACTTAACGGAAGCTGCACCTTCCAGGTTCTTAGGACAACCCTCATTAAACCTTATCTACCTTCACTTTCCATCACCTCCATTGCCGTTACTGGATTGTAGTCATCAACTTGCCCCATAAGAATTACTGAGCCAGTTGACTTAACTGCTCTGTGCTCCTGGGTAGGGTGTTCTCAGCATAGCAACAAAGAAGCTATGTGGCTTTTCTGTCTGTTTGGTCTTCAATCTTTTCAACATGCTTAGGACATTATACGTGAATCTTGTTACAAGTACTTATAGTGGAATTGATTAAAATTATCAAAATACAATTGTGGAGTGATAAAATTAAAGGTGGAAAACAGTAATTGTATCAATTCTGTAATTGCACAGTATTGGACCTAAGGATGTACTCAGGGTGCATTCATGGAAAAGAGTATCAGAATTTTTTGACAATTACTCTCTTTGATTCATTGTTTGGTTACTATATTCTTTACTATGTGAAGTATGTTGTCTTAACATATGTTTCTTATTGCATAGTTCACTTATGTTTTCTTTAAAATATCTATTACTAATAGACATTATTAGGAAATTACACAAGCTCATACCAAAACAAGGAAAATAAATGAAGCTCAGTATCTTTTTAAAATGTCTCTTTTTTCTATTAGTTCTAAAATAGCCCCCTTTTTTTTTAGCTCTTTGTACAATGGAATTTAATGATGCATCACAGCTAATTAAAGAAAAAAAATCTTTGCTCCAATTATTGTGATTTCCTTCTAGCTTCTCCACATATTTAATTTATAGATTTTTGAATGTAACATTAACACACAAGCAAATTAATCACAGTGATTTAAGCCAGCCTTAACCAGATTCTGTTTAGTACAATCACTATATTCATGTGGGAATTAGAACAGTTTTTACCTGGGAAGTTTGTTTTTTTGTTTGTTTGGTTGGTTTTTTTTTTTTTCCATTGGGCAGTACTAGACTAATTTTATCTACTAGACAACATTTTGTTGACTATCAGTCACTATAGGTTCTTAGTATTTTTTTAATTTAATAACAAAATCCATCTTCTGCTCTTTGCCACTGGCTGCTCTTCTGTACTTAAAAGACAGAGAAAGGGGTGGAATGGGGGGATTTAAAACAAAACAAAAGAAGATTATGGGGAACAATAGAAGGGATGATGACTAAAGCTCATAAAATTTTATCCTGACATTTGAAATACTTTTCAGGAAAACAATTCAAATGAAATAAGTGGGTTAGAACTATATTTTCAATTTGCAGGACCACACAAAAATGTGAAACTTATATAATGTTTTATAGATTAGGTGCCTCTCACTACCCAATAGTGTCCATGGCCTCTTTAACAGGTTAGATCCTGAACCCTTATGATTTTTATTTACAACTTTTACGATCTTTCCAGCCCTAACACTAATTTTAATAACCAGTATGAATTCTCAGATCACACATTGTATATTTATGTAGTCATTACATCTCTCTATATGAATATATATAGACTAGGGAAAAGCTACCAATGGTTAAAGAGACCACAGCAGCATCCAAGGAATTCAACAAAGCCTTAATGGCTGCCTAGACAGAGGCTGATGCAGAGGGAAAGAGAGGAATGCAAGGTCACATGACTGATCCTGGTATCAGCATAGATTGTAGCTTCAGACATAAGATACAGAAACAGACCTAGTTGGTCTAATGAGTGTATTTATGGATGGCAATTTCTGTAGGCTGTGTCAGCTGTGGCAAAGACACAGATCTCCTGGAACATTCAGGAGCCCCCTTACTTGTCAGTTGTATGAGGCTTTCCTAAGATGGTCAGGTGACAGGTTCATAGGAGCTGTTGTGATTTCAGTGTTAGGTGTCATCTCTATTGGGTCCAGATGGGAGTATTGTATGTGTCCTCAGTCTGATGTATTAATTCTGCTTTTCATTGCATTATCTCTGCTCCATAATGGCAATGGGACACTCCCCTGACACCTGGAGGAAAATACTGTACTCCACCATCCTTTATAAAGAGCTCTGACTAGTGTGCTATGCTGGATTTGTCAAATAAATATATCACAGAGATATAAGAAAAGCAACCTGTCTCAGGCTGAAGATTCAGCAGAAGTTTATTTATCTTTGGTTTAAAAGAGGTAACAACTACTCCAATACAGTTCATATTAATAGGATCAACGATTGTGATCACCTTCCAACTAGATATTTCAAAGAAATAGGATCAAAGGGCTGCACACTTATTCAAAGGTGAACAAGGTGGTATACTATTCTGACCATATTACTTTACGACAGACAGGTAAAGGAACTGTATATACTCTAGCTGGTTAAGAGGAGAGTTGGAGAGAAGGGTGGAAGGTAGCTTCAAAAAACTGAATCTATTTGAAGAGCAGATCTCTCTGCTTCAGGAAAAAAATGTAAATAAAGGATTTAGATAGACACAGCTGAGCATAAACCCAGTGAACTCTCAGATCCTTCACACGGTTCTTGCTGCCTCTTCACTATCCAGTCCCTGTTATCTCTACTGAATGAATTTATATGGGGCACACAGGCACAGAGTAGAAAAAAGACTCTATTATAGGATGACATGAGGCACTCCAAAGAAAGCTCATTGTATAGGAAAGTATCTTTACAGAGTGAGACTGGACAACAGTGGAGGAATCACTGTGCTGACCACACAATTTAGGTAGGCATGGTACTATTTTTTAAGGACCAAATAGCTTCCTGAGAGGTGTGCTCCTGTACAAGGTGATTGACAGGACTATTTGAATTGCCTTTTAAGGAAGAAGCAATGTTGTGTCTTTTTCTTCTTCCTTTGTTAGAAAGTTTCCAGCTAGATAGTCTTATCATTGTCCTAGAAGGTCAGAAAGTTATGTTTATACACAGGGACTAAGATACTATTCTTTTGATCAGTTTCTGCCTTTACAAGCTGATAGAGGTGGGAGAAAGAGAGAGAGGAAGGGAAGGGGTGATAGAGAAGGGAAGGAGAGGAAACGGGGGAAGAGAGATAGAAATGATAGGTAGGTAGTAGATAGATAGATAGATAGATAGATAGATAGATAGTAGATAGATAGATAGATAGATAGATAGATAGATAGATAGATAGATAGACAGACAGACAGACAGCAAATAGGTGAGGATAGACAATGTGTCAGAGAGAAAGAGGGAGACAGAGACAGAGACAGAGAGAGATCCTCAAGACCCTCAATACCCTTGGAACCTGCTCCTATGTGAGCAGCTTCCTAATATTGGCTCTGAGAGCACATCAATATATCGTAATGTCTGTGCCCTTTGGAGTTTCTACTATTTGTCATACCTGGTTCAAGAACAAACATTTAAAATATTCCGTGTGAAATTTACAGGAAAAAGTTCTATATTAAATTAATATTTATTTTCAGCATTTTCCCCATTGATTTGATTTGATTTGAGTGCATGTGTGTGTGTGTGTGTGTGTGTGTGTGTGTGTATGTGTGTGTACACATGAGTGCACATATATTTGGAGGCCTAAGCTTTATGTCAAGAACTAACCTTAACTGCTCTTCCACCTTCCTTACTGGGGCAGTATCTCTTAGTCACATTCAGAGCTCTCTAGTATGGATGCTATTTCCTTCTTCTTTTGTTGGAATTACAGGCCATCTTCTCTACATATCCAGTATTGTATGTGGGTTCTGGGAATCTGGCTCTGGTCTTCACACTTGCTAGCTAAGCACTTTAACTACTGAGCCATCTCTCCAGCTATAGTCTCAGTATCATTTTTATTAATATACTTATATGTGTAGTTTCACAATGAAAGTAACTAGCCCATTCAAGATAATAAAAGAAGTACTTATTTAAAAATCCTATAAATTTGTAGATTCTCTGATGGAGCCAAGATAGGCCAGCCATGGAATATTTCTCCTACGGGCTTATGTAACCTCCTTATTGGACAAGAGACATTATGACTATTCAACTGTGTAAAAATACATAAATAAATAAATAAATAAATAAATAAATAAATAAATAAATATTTTCACTCTTTTAAATATAAAAAAGTCTAACATTTAAGTTTTTACCTAAACATGGTAAAGGAACTTCACAATCATCACCTCCACATCACCTCCACCTCACCTCCACATGTGTTTTTCAATTGTGACCTCCTAAAGAGAATACAGTGAGCATTTGGACTTGTGATTACCCTTTCTCTATTTTAGCTAGCCTTCATTCCTATCTATGAAGGTAAATTTTATATGCAGCTTCTCTCATGGAGCAGAAGTTAAACAAGACAGCACTCTAGGGCACATTGGAGATGAATGTAAACACAATACATTATACTCACATATTAAAATGTCATAATGAAAACTATAATTTTTTATAATTGATACACATTAATAAAAATTCTGGAAAAAATAAGAAACCAGAATGGTCTTAGTAAGCACATAACAGAATTATTATAAGCACATAGGAATGCTAATGCTTTCTGTGGTCATAATTTGGAACACTGAAGTATGAATTTTAATTTCTCATGGCTTTTATATAGTTTGAGAATTCTTCAATACAGTCTTTATATTACTATTGGCTAATATTATCACTTAAGATTTGTACATGTCCTCTAGTAGGCAATGTTGGTTTTCTATGCTCATATTGAGGAAGGCGCATATTATAGCTGAGTTAAGTCCACATGACTCAGACATCTCCCTGGGAATAATACTAAACATAATCCTTTTATTTTCGCTTTATCATGTTGTCATTACTTTAGTGCAACAGTGCAGGCTAGTTTATACTTCATTTCCTCACCACCTGGTCATTAACTTCTGAGGAAGTTCATAAGGAATCATATGATAGCTATAATAGAGAAAGGAACAGATGGAGTGGTTCACATGATGCCATGATGACGTAGTAACTTGGCTTCATCTAGACCACAAGCATTGGGCTCCATCCTTCTGGGTACACTTCTCTGGGAGTGAAGAAATACAGCCACATTTCTTACTTACGAGGCTGGGGTATGAAAAGGGGTCACATCATGCCTGCAGAGCATAGGCAGTAATAAAGGGGGGAACCATTTCATTCAGAATGATAATAATACATGTCTTTTCTTCTCTAGTCATAAGCTACAAAGGTTGCCATATGGCTAGCATCATTTTTTTAGTCTTTACTTAACATTTAGTGAGAGTGCCATTGTATTTAAATATGCAGATGGAACATGATCTGTATCATAATTTAGATAAGAAAATGTTTTTATATATGTACACATTGAGAACAAATATGTAAACATATTCTAGACTGTGGAGAAATGTTAATGAGTCAATTTGCATGCAGACCATGCCATGTTATGAGTTGGTGTCTCTATCCAACCTATTACTTTATCCTGAGCTGGTGATGGACCCAGATATTTTCAGACTCAACCCCAAACAGAGCAAATTCTCAGCAATGGTACCTGCTTTTGAGTGAAATCATTAGGTTTCTTAGAACTGGAGACATGTTTTTAATTAAAGGTAGAATTATGCAACCAGATTTTATGACTGCTTTACTTAAAATACGTGCTCTTTTCCTGGAGTTTCTCTTAGGAATATTGCCATGGTTTGACAGTGCTGTTATTTTTTTTTTTTTTTT
>JADRCC010326868.1:5752-36219 GCA_019843855.1 Hylomyscus alleni | reverse complement strand
GGGGGGGTGTTTGATGTCTTCAGATGGGATGGATCCCTAGGTGGGGCAGTTGATTTCAATTTCCTGACATCCCATAGAAGATCTGTTGGAATCTTCTTTTTTATACCTAGCATTCTTTGGTTTGGTCTTTTTATTGTGTCCTGGCTTTCTTTAATGTTTTAAATTAGAAGCCCTTTGCTTTTTGTATTTTCTTTGACTGTGTGTCAATGTCTTGTATGGAATCTTCTACACCTGAGATTGTATTCTGTTGGTGATGCTTGTATCTATGACTCCTGCTCTCTTTCATAGTTTTCCATCTCCAGGGTTGTCTCACTTGGTGTTTTCTTTAATGTTTCTATTTCAATTTTTAACTATAAGATGGTTTTGTTCAACTCCTTCACTATGTTTTCCTGTATTTCTTTAACAGATTTATGTATTTCCTCGTTAAGTGCTTCTACTTGTTTACCTGTATTCTCCTGTATTTCTTTAAGTGAGTTACTTACGTCCTTCTTAAAGTCTTCTATCATCTTCATGAAATAGGATTTTAGATCTGAATCTTGCTTTTCAGGTATGTTGGAGTATCCAGCCCTTGCTGTGTTAGGAGAACTGGGTTCTGATATTGTCCAATAGCATTGGTTTCTGTTGTTTATATTCTGTGCTTGCCTCTCACCATCTGGTTATCTCCAGTGTTACCTGGCCTTGCTCTTGCTGACTAGAGCCTGTCCTTCCTGTGAGCCTGTGAGCCTATGAGCCTGTGAGCTTGTAATCCTGGATATGTCAGAAATTCTGGGGCCAAGCTGCCTCTGGGTGTGAGTTGAGTGGGTGGGGAGCCAGAGCATGGGCTCTGTTCCAGGCACAGGCTCGAAATAGAAGGAACATGTGTCTCTGGCTGGGGGACAGAAGAGTCCTGTGTTCCCTGGGTCCTTGGGGGTCTCAGTTAGGCCATGCATTGGGACAGAGGTTGGGGCCTCACCTATGATCCTGGTATGTCAGAACACCTGAGGGTCAAACTGCCTCTAGGAAGAGCCTGTGCTCTGGATCCCCACACATACAGTAATTTTGTACTCTTTTTCCATCTTTTTTTTTTCTATCATGGGAATAGATTAATAGTTTTTTTTAACTTGATTCTTATTTTTGCCAAGAGGAATAGAGATGACATCAAATCTATATCCTAACTGGAAGGCTAGTATTTCTTAATATCTAACAAACAACTGCCTAAATTTTAACAATAGCATTAGACAGGGTAACAATATTATATAAAGAAAGTAATTTTAAACAGAAACAAATTCTATAAGAATAAATGTAGATGTGTTTGCTTGAAAGACCAGTAAAGAATAATGAGGTTTCCCTCCATTTTTTATTAATTTATTGACTCTGTGAGTATGTTTGTGTGTGTTTGTGTGTGTTTGTGTGTGTACATATATGCTGAGTATGAGCATGCAAATGCCAAGAAAAATATGGGAAAGTCAGAAGACAATTTGAAAAACTACTTCTCTTTTTTTGTGTGTTCTAGGAATCATATTCTGTTCAGCAGGTTTATATCCACCTGTTTCCAATTGTACAGGATAAAATTTCAATAAAATATTTTCCTGAAACATAGATCACAATATTAAAATGAGATCATCGAGTCAGAGTCCAATGTGATTCTGAAGTCTATCTAAATATATACACAAGAATGAGGAAGTAACTAGTGTAATGCAGCAAGAAATAAACACACTGTAGTTGCCAATTTTAACAACTTTTCACATTGAAGGAATGTATTGAATGTGTAGAGCAGACTTTACATACTTTGGATAAATTAAACAGAACTATTCTAGGCTGTGTTGCCTCACAAAACCATAAATAAAATGTAAGTGATAAGCTCAAAGGTAAAGACAAATCATTGAAAAGCTTTTTAAAAAATAAAAATAAAAAAAATCTTTAGAAAGTTTATAGGTTGATAATTTAGCAATCAAGTCACATTTCGTGACCAACAAGAGGCCATTTCACAAGTGTAATAAAACAGCTTTCAACAGCACTGCCATATTCCACATATCTTACACTAGAAAAATGAAACAATCAAAATTTGTGAAACAAAGTTTATGATTCACATGAGTTTGTCATAATATTAATCATATTTTGAACATACATTAAGTACTCATTTTAATCAATTCACAAACAATTTTATATATTTTCATTGAAAATTAAAACAAAAATTAAATTTACAACAATTTTCTATATCTGAAGAGAAATAATAAAAATGTAAATCACTCCCTGAGTCTCTGACTCACACAACACGTATTCTAAGGAAGCAGCAATATATGCTTAAGTTTTTCACCTGGGTATGTAATTGTTGGAAATAACTAACTTGTTCTGTTGTCTACCATAAATGAACAGAACAAGGACAATTTTTTAAGCAAAGATGTAAATTCTGAAATTAATTATAGAAATTCTGCATAACTCTTACTAGTCATCAATTTGAGTTCACTAATACCTCATATTCCTCTCATTGGAATTCAAATGTTTAATAAAACACATGTAATTAGATTAATAATATTCAAGAAAATCATTTTTCCTGAAAATTCTGCAGTTTATTTGTTATAATGTACAACTATTTCTTTCCAAAAATGACTCCAATAGATTTATCTTTCACATGTGAAATTTCTAAACTTCTGGTGCTGTGCATTCAACACCGAGGAAACATTAGCATTTTTATGACTGCTTAGCAGATGAAAATGACATTTTCACATACAGGAATTCAGGGAAACCGGAAGAGGATTATGGGATTTTCTAGTCATACACTTCAACTGATTCGAGACTTCAGGCATGAGGCACCACAAAGCTTAGTGAGTAACTGGAAAGGGATTAGAACTCTAACAATGAAATTTGGTATTTCAATGTCAGAATCATGCTAAGAAATACAAGACGCAGGGATATGGAAACTTAAAATAATTAGGTTTTATAATGGAGCTAACTACCGTTTTGACAAGTGCCTATGATGACTGGAAAATGTGACCTGTGTGAATCTTAAGAAGTAATTTTATACATCCTTTGGGGGGGTGGGAATGAAAAAGAAAGGAAAAGTCTAACATTCATTTTCTTATATTTTATTTCTACTAGTTCATTTTCTACTAGTTTATGTCATATTCTCATATTCCTGGAATATAATGTTTATAATTCATTATTTTTTAATGCTTTCTGGTCTTCCAAAACTGTTTTTATACTCTGCTTATCCAAATGATTTTTATTACTCTGGCCCCATATCAAAGACGAAGATCTGCAAGAAGCCTTCAGGATTGATTCCAGAATATTGTTCCAGGCCATTTTGCCTTCACTGTGTTCAGCTGATTTCTCTTTCTTCATAAAAGTAGGCAGTGAAAGTATGCATCCATATTTTCTTTGCTTTGTTTCTTTGTTTATTTTACAACATCAACCAAAGAAATCATTCATCTTGTTGACTGTGGCCAGGACTTGAGAAATGGATTTTTGTATATTTTGGAAATAAAGAAGTATTAATTTTTTGTTTCTTTGGTTTACTTTTTTTTACTTTTTATTTAATTTTTGAGATTATAGTATAGTTGAATTTCTTTCTTGCCATTTCTCCCTCCAAATCATCCTATATACCCTTTTCCACTGACCTTCAAATACGTGGACTCTTTTCCAATATTTTTTTTGCATAAATGTTTATAAATATACTTTTATACATATATATCTAAACATATACATATATGTGTATACATTATATATATTATATCTCATTCATTATATACATCATATATCAATCATATATCAAATATCACATATTATATCATATCAATTAAATATATGTATACATTTAATATATATGTGTATTTATGTATAAACATATATTATATAAATGTATATACATACATATAATATATGTATATGTGTGTTATGCATATACATGAATATTTATTGTAGGTATAAACATATGAACATAGTTGTAGATATATAATATTGTATAAATGCACATATGTATTATACTTATATTATCCTATATATATTATATAACAAAGATATATAACAGTATATAATATATACATATAACATGTTATATTTTCTATATATATAAAAACACAAAAGTGCACACACACACACACACACACACACACACACACACACACACACACATATATATCCCACATGAAGACCAAGCTATACATTTGCTACATTTGAACATCTGGGGAGACTGGGTCCAGTTTCAGCAATCTTCCTGCTTGGTGGCCAGTGTCTGTAACCTTCTATGATCCCACTCTTTCACAAGATTCCCAGATGTCATGATCTTGGCTACCTACCATTAGATTCCCTACCCCCACCCCCACACCTGGACTGCATTCTTTGAAATTTTTGCAATTTCTGTCTCTGTGGCTAAATTTTAAAAAGTTTAGTTATGAGAGCAAGCAGTGAGAGAAATTAGATAAAATACAGTTCACAGACTGTGACTGGGAGATTATGAAAAATAGTTGGTTATACTGCAGGAGAAATCAAAGTCACAACAGTAAGACACAAGTTTAAGAAACAGTGAGTTGACGTAGTTATACAAGTTACACTGTAGGAAATGGAGTACAGCTATTGCCAATAGCATATCAATAATTGTTATGTAATTGATTACAGAATTGGAAAATTTTACATACATTTAAAATGGATACTCCTCATCAGTGTACATGTATATTTTAAGTAATTATTTAATGTGTAATACTGAATTATCTGTCACATAGTGATTTAGGAAACAGTTATGGTTATTTTCCCTTGGAATAAAGAATACAGGGTCAGCTGTGGCAGTAATAAACAGTTATTCTTGCTATTTTTTAGAAACAAAGTAAAACTAAGACTTAATTTCTTGATAAAGTCCATAGAATTAATAGAAAACTCAATGTTAAATTTCAATTCCCCATAATGTAAGAGGATATGTTTAGATTTTGGTATAACATAAAGAGGTATGGTAAAACTCTTTTTGGGCAAATTGAATGAATCAGTTCTCAGACCATTACTTTCTGTTAGTTTTGATTCTGATTTTATCCAAAGGACACACTTCAATAATTCTTTTATTTTAAGTAAACAGAGCACACAGAAGGAACAAAGTGAGCTTGGTGCCCTTAAATACATTAAATTTAAGAGATGTGGTCACTTATTTGTAAGAGTATAACACTAGATCTGAGTCAAGAAGAACATCAAAAGAAAATATGAACACCATGTCACACTGGAAGACATTTAAAGGTCAAGGGCTTCCCTGTGAAAATTTTCATGAATTGTGTAGTTTGAAGGCCCATGTTAGCTTCTGTATGCTTTGGGAGCTGGAAGAGGAAATAGAGACAGAAATGAAGAGTCTATGCCTCGCTGACTCTCACTTCATTCTTCCCATCAAATCACTGCTGTGAGAGTCCAAAGAAAGGGGCACATTTGCATTGTAAGCTCCTTAATATTTAAACAATGAGATATCAGGACAGTTGAATACTTTCTTTGACAAATCCATTGTGTCTAATATCACATGATTTATTTTCATACTTCGGGCTACATAGAATCTGTGTACCTGCCAACCCCTGAATATAACTCAAATGTCACTGTGATCTCAGTAATTATCTTTCAGCCGCATGATTTTTATCTCAAGGTTTTCTTCTTTATTTCTGTCCTGTTGATGTTATCTCCACCTGAACCCATTTCTACAGTGTCTGTATTGGATAATAGTCTTTCATGTTCTCATAATCAATTCTTTAAGTCTTCACAATGACGTAAGCTTTAGTTTCCCACATCTTTACTTACAACACTCCTCTCATGTGGTTCTTTGAAGATGTCTTTGCTTTATAAATCTCTGCTGAAACTTATTTACCTTTATTAGAGTTGTTTGTGTGTTAATGCTCATTTATAAGTTGAGAAGATAGAGTCAGTGGTATCAGGCTCATGCTTGTGTTCCTCTCTCTTGCATTTCTGATGTGAGAATAGTGAGTATGGAATAAAGGCAATCAAGAGTACATAGCTGCAAAAAAGGGTGAATTTTCACTTTAGCTAAGATGAAAACATGGAAGAGCCACCGAGTAAAGCAAATGTGAAATGCTTTTTGCATGAGATGGACATAGACTTCTTAAACATATGTAACAGATGTGCAGCTGGGTCTTCATATCAAACCCCTAACCACAGGATCAGGGGATGTCTAGGTCTCTGTTACCTTCTTCTGGATCCCTTTCTTCTAACTGGGCTGCCTTGTCTAGCCTCAATAGGAGAAGATGCACCTAGTCCTGCAATTTCATCTGCCAGGGTGGGTTGATGTCCATGGGAGGACTCCCTTTCTGTGAGGAGAAAGGAAGGAGGACATATGGTGTGGAGAGGAGGGAATAGGGAGAGGTTGGAAGGAGAGGAAGGAGGGTAAGCTGTTATCTGTGTTTAAGGTTAATTAATTAATTAATTAATTAAAAGTGAAGTTGAATCTGTTGTATAACATGAATATTGGAGAGTTAAACATCATAAATGGTATAAAACGTCATAAATGGCTTTAGCTTTGAAATCCTTGTAATTTCTGTCTCTATGACTAGATTTAAAAAGTTTAGTTATGAGAGCAAGCAGTGAACTAGTCACAGAACTAGACATAATATTCTGATATTTGTTTTATATAAATCTTAAGAATCAGATAATTTTCAGCCTAAACATGTGAGAAATCTTGTACTGAGGCAATTATTTTCCTGACTTTATCTCATTCTATTCTAAGTGACCAAAAATATTTACATTTTGGGAGAATTAAATTCTTAGTTGTATAAATGAACATGACACATGACAGTTGTTTTTTTTTTTTTTTTAGAAAACCACAAACAGTATTTTATTTGAGGAATTGAGGCTGAAGCAGACAGTACATTGAGTTCATGTTTGGCTTTATGCTTGTGTATAGATAATTTAAGGGCCATATTTTATATATAAACACAGAATGTTATGGCCATGCCTTTTACATGTAACAGTTATGTTTTGTGACTGGAAATAGGAAAAAAATTAAACATCTCTACATAATGTATAAAACATTTACAGAATGAAATGAAAATATATACCTTAGTAAACAGAGCACAAAAATATAGGGTTTCATTTAACATTTACAACACAGTGCTCTCATGGAGATATTATTTTGTTTCAAAGGAGAAAGTGGAAACACTGACAATGACATCCAACCAGCTTCGAAGATGGTATAAAGAAGTGCAGAAGTCACGTGACTTTACATTTGCCCTTCTCATTAAATATGGAACTATTTGTGATATTTCTTTTTTTTTTATTTTTTCTAAATAATATTTAATGAACAATCAAAAACAACAAGAACAAACCCCTGTTGCCTCCCCCCTCCCCATGCCTGCCACCCCACCCTCTCCCACTTATCAGCCCTGTCATTCCCCTACACTGGGGCACAGAACCTTCACAGGGCCAAGGGCCTCTCCTCCCATTGATGACCAACTTGGCCATCCTCTACTATACACATGCTGCCAGAACAATCAGTCCCACCATGTATAGCTGTCTCCTGAGAGACTCTGACAGTACCTGACTAATACAGAGGTAGAGGCTCACAGCCACCCATTGAACTGAGTACAGGGTCCCCAGTGAAGGAGTTAGGGGAACCAATGGAGTTAAAAGGTTTGCAGCCTCTTGGGATGAACAACAATATGGACTGACCAATGCCCTCAGAGCTCCCAGGGATTTAACCATCAACCAAGGACAGTTGTTTTAATAAGCACAACCCTTTCTACAGGTGATGCGATCAGTTTCACAGAAACATTTCAGCAGAACAGTCTTGTAAATAACACTATTTGCTGACCTCCTTCATGACTAATAGTTGTGGGCCATATACATTCTGGGTCAGGTATTATACCTTATAATTGTATATTAACAATATATCCTGAATACATGCATCATATCACCAACATTATGTCATGTTATAAGACTAAATATCTTAACAATTATTTTGTATTATTCTTCATCTCTTTCTACTTAGATTCACAGGCTTTTGCAAAATTACACTTAATAAAGTGTAACCAAATGCTATGTACTATGAAATAATTGAGGAAAGCAGTTCACTTTACCAAAGAACAATGATTCAAGAAAAATAAAGTTTAAGTAACATAATTTCAAACCTCTCATTGGTATTAAAAATAATGAGAAAACAATGATTAAAAATGTTGAAAAGTAATTTTTCTTTCTTTGATAAATTGTGAATTATAATATATTTTAATACCAACATTGCAGGGTGATATTGATCAAACACCTTGACATGAAATGAAAGTTTTATTTTAATTCAATTCCACCAGCTGAACTTGTTTATTTTCAAAATCAATTTTTCAAAAATTATCTTAGCTCTTGTTCCCCCACTTCTTCAGGTATAATGTGCCTTTTCCGCATGGAGGCCGTATTCATCTTGGTGAGTGATGACTATGGATCTGGATGACACTCTATCACACTGCTAAATGTTATCATTGACAACAGCATGGGCATCTTTTGTTTATCCATTATAAATATGACTTTTACTTTTTGAAATTCAGAGGCTAAGTCACTTGATCTCCTACACTTTTTGTATTTGTTGGGAAAATAGTCTCTGGGTTTGGTGTTCAGGAAGATTGATTCTTTTTTCTGAAAACTTGTTGTTTTGCCAAATAATTTTTTCATGAGTCCATTAAATAGTTCATTAAATGGCAATAATTCACATGCATTTCAGTTAGGACTTAAATATGCCAGATGGTTTATAGCATAGTTGACTTCAGCCATTTAGAATGTTATTCATAAACATTTGTCATCTTAAGTCGTGTCATGGATCTCTTTTGTCCAAGTTTTTTTTTTTTTTTTTTACAGAAGAAAAAAGTTGTTTTTGTCATACTGATTCTTTTTCAGCTAACCCTTCCTTCTATTGTCCCATTTGTTTGAGCTAAGCGATTTTCAGATTGAAGTCAAAGGGTCCTATAGCAGCACAGCCATATGAGCTTCAGCTGCTTTTATTCTACTTGGACTACCACAATTAACCCATGGCCTCGAGTTAGAGCTGTAAGCGATAGAAGTTAGCTTTTGAAAAAGAAAAAAAAAACTCATGATTAATAGAAATTCACTATAGGATCAATGTCAAATACTTCATAATAGTGTGTCATTTGGTGAGAGAGAAATCTTCACATATGAAGAAGCCAGTATTAATGAATCTGAAATTGGCTAATTACAGTAACACCCACATAATGTTATATTTAGATAACACGAGTTTCCAGAGTTTTGCTGTCTAAAAAATATTTTTGTATTTGCTAATTTATTTAGTATGTTTTTATATCTTTTCACCGTCAGTGAAGTGAAAGAAACTATAATAATAAATGCAGATTTTGTGTTATGGATCCAAATATATTTGCTAAGCCAAACTATAAAGTTATTAGTGTGCTTGTAGTGGCTATTCCTGGTTGTCAACTTGACTATATCTGAAATGAACTACAATCCAGAATTAGAAGGCTCACCTGTGTGGCCCTAATCTGGAGGCTGAGAGATACAAGTTTCCGACCTGAATCTTGGTATGGAGATCTTGAGGCATAGTGGTTATGAATCCCAGAAGACTAAGTTAGGAAGATCTACTAGTTCAAGGTCATGTGGGATTAAAGGTGTGGTGGCACACACCTTTAATCTGAGCCACACCTTTTGCTGGAGACCTATATAAGGACATAGGAAGAAGGAAGGCTCGCTCTGCTTTGCCTGCTTGCCTTGTGGGACTGAGCAACTGCTAGATCCTTGAACTTCCATTCACAGCTGCTGCTGACCTTTGTTGGGTGTTGGACTACAGACTGTAAGTCATCAATAAATTCCTTTACTACATAGAGACTACCATAAGTTCTGTGACTCTAGAGAACCCTGAACATTCAAGTTGCAAAAATTAATATACATGATATTTAATCAAGTAAAGTAAAATATATAATTGAATATAACATTAGATATTGACTGAGAAGTGGGTTACTTCATAAAGGTTTTATGAATCAAATTATTTTAGGAGTGGTATTCAACTCATCCTCTTAGAAAATTGCTGGTGAATGAATAGAATCTGCCTCTATAGAATTCATAGATCCATGTAAGTTGAAAAACAAGGAACATAAATATTTGCCCATTCAATGTGTCCCAGGTGGCATTGATGAAAGTTGTTATGGTCTAATCCCTTCAAGTTTCTCAAACAAATTATAAAATGAGCCAGATAACACAATATAGTCTTACAAATGGTATTTTATCAATTTGTGTCCAAAAACACATACTTCAGTGTTTGAATAAATATATAGTTTTATTCTTAGTACTTAACAAATACTAAATCAAAGATTAAAATATTAAATGTTTTACTATTGAAAATAGTTTTCACTATCCTTGTTTTTTTGTTATTCCAAATGAATTTGCAAATTGCTCTTTCTAACTCTATGAATAGTTGAGTTGGAATTTAGATGGGGATTGCATTGAATCTGTAGATTGCTTTCTGCACCATGGCCATTTTTACTATATTAATCCTGGCAATCAATGAGCATAGGAGATCTTTCTATCTTCTGAGTTCTTTTTTCTATTTCTTTCTTCAGAGACTTGAAGTTCTTGTCACATAGATCTTTCACTTGCTTAGTTAGAGTCACACCAAGTATTTTATATTATTTGTGACTATTGCTAAAGGTATCATTTCCCTAATTTCTTTCTCAGACCATTTATCTTTGAGTAGAGGTAAGTAACTGATTTGTTTCAGTTAACTTTATATCCAGCCACGTTGTACTATCCCTAACCTCAAGGTGTATTATAGAGAAATAGTGGCAAAAACTATATGATTTGATTCAGAGACAGCCATGTATATCAGTGTGATAGAACTGAAGACACAGAAATGAACCCAAACACTTATGGTCACTTGACCTTTAACAAAGGATATAAAACTATACAGTGGGAAAAAAAGACAGCATTTTCAACAAATGGTACAGTTTCAACTGGTAGTCAGCATGTAGAAAAATGCAAATTGATCCATTCTTATCTCCTTTTACAAAGCTCAAGTCCAAGTGGTTCAAGGATCTACACATAAAACCTGATACACTTAAACTTATAGAAGAGAAAGTGGGGAAGAGTCTTGAACATATGGGCACAGGGGAAATTTTTCTGAACAGAACATCAACAGCTTATGCTCTAAAATCAACAATAGACAAATAGGACCTCATAAAATTGCAAAGCTTCTGTAAAGCAAAGGACAATGCCAATAGGACAAAATGGCAACTAACAGATTGGGGAAAGATCTTTATCAATCTTACTTCTGATAGAGGACTAATATCCAATATATACAAAGAATTCAAGAAGTTAGACTTCAGAGAATCAAATAACACTATTAAAAATTGGGTACAGGGCTAAACAAAGAATTCTCAACTGAAGAAAGAACAAATGACTGAGATCTAAAGAAATTTTCAACACCCTTAGTCATCAGGGAAATGCAAATCTAAACAACACTGAGATTCTACTTCATACCAGTCAAAATAGCTAAAACAAAAATCTAAGGTGACAGCAGATGCTCTTGAGACTGTAGAGAAAGAGGAACACTCCTCCATTGCTGGTGGGATTGCAAGCTGGTATAACCACTCTGGAAATCAGTTTGACTGTTCCTCAGAAAATTAGACATAGTACTGCCTGAGCACTTAGCTATACAACTTCTGGGCATATACCCAAAAGATGTTCCAACATTTAACAAGGACACATACTCCACTTGGTCATAGCAGCCTTATTTATAATAGCCAGAAGCTGGAATCATCCCAGATAATCCCTCAAAAGAGGAATGGATACAGAAAAATGTATAAATACTCCATTTACACAATGGAGTACCACTCAGCTATTAAAAACAATGAGCACTTAAAATTCTTAGGCAAATGGATGGAACTAGAAAATATCATCCTGAGTGAGGTAACCAAGTTGCAAATGTAAAACATGCTATGCACTCACTGATAAGTGGATATTAGCCCAAAAGCTAGTGATACCCAAAATACAATTCCATATGAAGCTCAAGAAGAAGGAAGACCAAAGTGTGGGTTCTTCAGACCTTCTTAGAAGGCTGAACAAAATACTCAAGGGAGGAAATACAGAGACAAATTGTGGAGCAGATACTGAAGGCCATCAAGAGACTGTCCCACCTGGGGATCCATCCTATATACAGACACCAAACCCAGACACTATTGTGGATGCCAAGAAGTGCTTGCTAACAGGTGCCTGACATAGCAGTCACTTCATTCTCTTCAGTATCTCTTGGCAGCATTGGAATGGATGACTTCAAATCAATATCAACTGCAACTAAGAAAGATAATGGCAAAAAATCACTACAAAGAGACTTGTGGAGAACAGTCAAGAAAGAGTAGACACCGAAGAAGATGGACAGTTAAAGTCCTTGATGGTGAATGGTAAGAGGCATCTGCTATGCTTGTTACAGATTTTCAAAACTTTGATTCCAGTGCTAAGTGGTCAGTCCAGAAAACACACAGATATATGGACTGAGAAGTAACATGGATTGTATAATATATACATATATTATATATGTATATATTACATAAAATATAATGATATATTTATATATATATATATATATTATGTATATATACATGCATTGACACTAATGAATTAAGAGGCCACTGAAGAAAGTTAAAAGAGATATATGAGTAGATTTGGATAGAGGAAATGAAAGGGAGAAATGTTATTATAATCCCTTTATAATCTCATTTATAAACCCTTATAAATGTCATTATAAGGGAGAAATGTTATACTTTAAGAAAATATACTTCTGGTGTGTGTATTTGTGGAAAAAATTTCAAAGACAAGGACAAAAATTATACTGATATTATTATGTTTCCATTTAAAATAGCATTCTTTTTCTATATAAATTTTTATTAATTATTTTATTTGCATTTCTAGTGTTGTCCTCCTCCCCAGTCTACCATCCCTGAGTTCCCCACTGCATGCCCTCTCGCCTTCACTCTCCCACCCATCCACTCCTACCCGACCCCTCTAACATCCCTCTTCTCTGGGACATTAAGCATCCACAGGACAAAGCTCATCCCCTCCCACTGAGGCCAGAAAAGGCAGTCCTACTTTACATATGTAGTGGGGGGACATGGAACAGCCCATGTATGTGCTCTTTGGTTGGTAGCTTAGTCCTTAGTTGGTAGCTCTAAGGGATCTGATTAGTTAATTCTGTTGTTCTTCCTATGGGGTTGCAATACCCTCTAGCTCCTTCAGTCCTTCCCCTAACTCTTCCAGAGAAGTCTGTGAGCTCAGTCCAATGTTTGGCTGTAACTGTGTCTGTCTCAGTCAGGTGCCAGTAGAGCCAGTCAGAAGACAGCCATACCAGGTTCCGGTCAGCTAGTGCTTCTTGGCATCAGCAATAGTGTCAGGGTTTGGTGACAGAGATGGGAGGAATCCCAAGTTGGGGAGGCCTCTAGATGGCCTTTCCTTCAGTCTCTGCTTCATTTTTTTCGTCTTATTCTTTTTTTGGTTTTTTGAGACAGGGTTTCTCTGTATAGTCCTGGCTGTCCTGGAACTCATTCTGTAGACCAAGGTGGCCTCGAACTCAGAAATCCGCCTGCCTCTGCCTCCCAAGTGCTGGGATTAAAGGCGTGTGCCACTGCCCGGCTATCTGCTTCATTTTTTTTTTTTTTTGTCCCTGCATTTCCTTTAGACAGAAAGTATTCTGGGTCCAAATTTTTAGGTGTGTGGGTAGCCCCATCCCTCAACTGGGGATCATGTATATCAACTGCTGGTTGTCTCTTCAGGTTCCATCTCCCTACTATTGAGCATTTCGACTAATGTCATCCCCATTGGATCCTGGGAGCCTCTCAAATCCCTGATGTCTGCAACTTTCTAGTGGTTTCTCCCACCCCCACTCCACACTGTTGCATATTTCTACTCATTCTCCTGATTCTCTGGACTTCTCTCTTGTCTCCCTCCGTCCCTGATTCAGTCCCCAAAAATCTGAAGAAATATATATGATAGTGTTATTGATCTAAATAAAACAGCAATCTTAAATAATAATAGTGTTAAATAATTTGCCCTAATAACAAATATTTAGCAGCTATTAAGAGGTAACTTTATTAAAAAAATCATTAATTGATAGAATGTGTGTCATTAATCTTATGTGCACTTATGAATTCAAAACTTTTCCAATCAATGATGTGGAGAAGAAATTTTTCTCTGAAATGATAAAATACTTTACATAGATTTTCACCCTAGTTTGCTTTTTATTTGGATAAAATAGACATCAATTGCCCAGAGTAGGAATCACACGAGCCAGTCTGACTTCTCCCTAGTTTCTAATATGAGTATTAATATTTTGAGAGCACTTTTCTATGGTGGCTTTTCATTACTGTGAAACAATTAAAATATTTTATTTGCAATCCTCAAATTTCATTAATAAACTGTGGCCTTCACAGACTGTTTCCTGAAACAGAAATCTTCTAATTTACCTTTGTGAAACAATTATAATATCATCTGAGGAGATTATATTTTTCTAATTTAGAATATGGCCTAGAACTTCTTGCTCAGATTGTGTTTCCCATTTTTCCTCTTCCCCTCTCCTCCTTTTTCCTCACCTTCCTCTTTCCCTTCTTTATTTTTCTTTGTTCATCTTCTCCCTCTAGTGTCTCTTCATTTTTTTCTTTTTTGACACAGGGATTCACTTTCATTCGTTCATATCTAGATCTAGATCTAGATCTAGAATGACACACACACACACACACACACACACACATACACACACACAATGTAGCACAAGCTAGCCTTGACATTCTCCACAGTGATCTTCATTCTAGGCCCTCTCTTTCTGTAAAGATGGCTCAGTACAGTTCTCAAATTAAGGTCATTTTATTGATGAAGAAATACAATGCTTAAACATTTTATTTTATATTTTTAAATTTAAACACTGTGAGCTTATAGCAACCATGTAATAGAAGTCAATGAATGTACACTTTTTGCTATACATATGCTACTGGAGCCATGAGTCCCACCATGTGTACTTTTTGGTTGGTGGTTTAGTCCCTGGGAGCTCTGAGGGTACTAGTTAGCTTACATTGTTGTTTGCCCTAAGGAGCTGCAAACTATTCAGCTCCATGGGACATTTCTCTAACCCTTTCATTGAAGATCCTGTACTCAGTCCAATGGATGGCTTTGAGTTTCTATTTCTATATTAGTTGGGTACTGTCAAAGCCTCTCAGGAGACAGCTATGAAATTGCCCACAGTTTCACGACCGGGGTTCACTCAGCCAGGAGGAAACAAAGGACCTAAAATAAAATAAAGGGTTTGAAAGAGAAAACATGAAGCCAAGTTGCGTCCCAATCAAGGCTCCACTTTACTGAGAATAAACCAGGGTTTTTATAGTCACAAGAGAAACCGAAACCAAGTCTCTAGATTATACTGCAAAGAAAGTTCAGGTGCCAAAGTCTCCAGGTTCAGAAGATCTTCAGGCAGCTGGCGTTCTCAGGCAGTGGGTGTGCTAGGGCGATAGGTGTACTCAGGTGATGGTCATACTCAGGCGGCTTCTTTAAAGACAAACTGACAGTCAACAGAAAGCATCTGTCTTTGCTCCCAGGTGCTAGCCTCCAAGGAGAGGCTGCCAGAAGTCCGATGGCTGAAGTGAAGGGGGAAGGTAACAAGTATATCAGGCTCTTGTCATCCAGCTCTTGCTGGCATCCACAATGGTGTCTGGATTTGATGATTGAATGTGGGAAAGATTCCCAAGTGAAGCAGTCTCTGGATTGTCCTTCATTCAATCTCTGCTCCATGGTTTGTCTCTGGAACTCCTTTCATGTGTATTTTGTTCACCCTTTTAAGAAGGAACAAAGTATCCACACTTTGGTCTTCCTTCTTCCTGAGTTTCTTGTGGTTTGTGAATTGTACTTTGTGTATTCCAATCTTCTAGGCTAATAACCACTTATCAGACAATGCATACCATGTGTGGTCTTTTGTGATTGGATTACCTGACTCAGGATTACACTCAAATGTGGGATCTAAGGATAATTTGGGTAAAAATATTTCTTGGAAAAAGTTGACTAAGTATTCATTTCATCTATGTTCAAAACTAAAAGACAAATATTTAAAAGGAAAGAATAAAATTCTTTTGCTTTTTTTCACTGAAATTAATGAGGAAATTTATACATATAGAGTGCTCAAAACACTGTTTACCTAGTGTAAGTTTACTAATCTAAAACTCATGTTCTAAAGCAGATAATAATGTAAAACCATAAGCTTTGAAAAGTACTTCAAATATATGCCAGGAAATACTATTCCCTATTCCTTAAAAGCAAACAAGTCCATTGGCTTAGTCTCTTAGGATTTGATAGGATATTTTTGTTTTGCTTTTGTTTTTGAAAATAAAAATTTATTGAAATAAAAAGAAAAAAAGAAGTCAATGAAAATACCAAAATTGTTTAAGATATTGTGATTTTGCTTTGTTTATATCAGGTCCATCTTTGTAAAAATCAAACAAAATTCATCAGATACAATTATATTTCATTGTCTTATGCTCATGAATTTATTTCCAAGGACATGCATTACTATAGCAAATGGATATTTCTCTTTTAAAATCTAACAGAATTACTAAATACCTCAGTATTGACAACAAATAACATTGAATTTTCACTGCAATTGCAGCTTTCAAAAGGATCTTTTCCTGGGTTCTCATTTCTAGCTTTTTTGAAATCAAACTTAAATTTGATCCAGATCTCTGATTGACCTGACTTTCGCCTCATGATGATTATTCATGCCTATGTCCCAAAGGTGCCTCTATTTTTCTCTGTGCTTCAGGCATATACGTTGGTAAAGAAAAAGAAAATAATTGTGATGTCTATGGAGTGCAGACACACATACAATAGTTTTAGCATCACTGGTCCAAACTGTGGTAAGGATATTTCAATTTTCTAAAATTGAGAAACTAACTCAGAGGATGTGAGAGAAATGCTCTTATTGTTTGGTTGAAAGGATACTTGAAGTTCAGAAGTAGTAGTAGTAAAAACTAATTTTGTCTTCAGTTTTTATTGTTTTATTTATTTACATTTCCTTCGTTGCTACCCTCCTCTTTTACCCCATAGTTCCTGATCCCATTCCTCCTCCCCCTTTCCTCAGAGAGGGTGTTCTTCCTCTTCCTCCACTAGACCTACCCCTTCCCTGGGGCCCCAGGTTTCTTTAAGATTGGGCATATTTTCTCCAACTAAGGCCAGACCAGGCAGATCTCTGCTATCTTTGTGCCATGGATCTCAGAACTGTCAGCCAGTGTATCTTCCTGGTTAGTGCCTCAGTCTCTGGGAGCTCTCTGAGTCTGAGTTAGTTGAGACTATGGATCTTCCTATGGGAATGCTCTCCCCTTCAACTTCTTCAATCCTTTCCCTAATTCAAACATAGGGGTACCCGACTTCAGTTCAATATTTTGATATAAAGACCTGCATCTGTCTCAGCAAGCTGCTGGTAGGACATTTCAAGGGACAGACAGGCAAGGCTCCCTTCTATAAGCATATTATAGCATCAATAGTATCAGACCTTGGTATTCTATTAGATAGACCCCAAGTTGATCTGGTCATTGAAACACCTTTCCTTCAGTCTTTTAGCCATTTTTGTTCCTTCAGTTCTTTTTGTCCCTGCAGATCTTTTAGATGGGAACACTTCTGCATCAGAAATTTTGAGGCCCTGTCTACCTACTGGAGGTGAGCTCTTTGAGTATCCTCTCACCACTGATGGAAATAACTCAAGGAAATAAGCCAAATGATTATCTCATTAGATGTTGAAAGGGGTTTTGACAACATACAACACCACTTCATGTTAAAAGTCTTGGAGAGATCAGAAATTTGTGGCATATATCTAAATATAATAAAAGCAATGAATAACCAAAAATCAGCAAACATCAACTTAAATAGAGAGGAACTAGAAGCAATCCCACTAAAATCTGTGATGAGGGATCCCATCAAGGATATACATATTGGAATGGAAGAAGTCAAAATATCACTATATGTACATGATATGAGAGTATAGCTAAGCAATCCCCAAAATTCCACCAGAGAACTTCTACAGCTGATAAATAACTTCAGCAAAGTGGCAGGATACAAAATTAAGTCAAACAAATCAGTAGCCTTCTTTTACAAAAATGATACAAAGGTTAAGAAATAAATTAGGGGATCAACACCCTTCACAAAAGCAAAGAATAGTATAAAATATCTTGGTATAACTCTTACCAAGCAAGTGAAAGATTCTTATGACAAGAAGCACAAAAATCCCTGAAAAAAAAAAAAAAGGATTAAGAAGATCTCAGAAGATGTAAAGATGTTTCATGCTCATGGATTAGTAGGATTAACATAGTGAAAGTGGCAATTTTACCAAAAGCAATCTACAGATTCAATGTAATCCCCATCAAAATTCCAACACAATTCCTTACAGACATGGAAAGAACAAATCTCAACTTCATATGGAAAAACAAAACTAAACAAAAACAAACAAACAAAAAAAAAAAAAACAAAACAAAGCAAGATTGCCCAAACAATTCTCAGCAATGAAAGAGCTTCCGGGAGAATCTCTATACCTGACCTCAAGCTGTACTACATAGCAATAGTGATAAAAAAAAAAGTGTGTGTTATTTGTACAGAGACAGAGAAGTCAATTTTGAATATAATCAAAAACCCAGAAGTAAACCTACACACTTCTAAATTCTTAAAACTTTATTGTAAACAATCTTTAGCACCAATTTCAATTTAGTAATCTTCCAGATACCATCATTTTTATAGTGAACTAATTAGAAATATAGTTCAACTATTCTATTTTGTTCAGATTAAACTCTGACAGCTACATGAATTATTAACTCATGGAGAGTTATAAGTCTCTAAATGATCAAACATATAAAAAGTAATTAATGTTTTTACACATGTGATAGATACAAAATATATTGATTGTGTCTGTAGTGTTTATGTTTATATGGGAGTACAAGAGTTCCAAAAATAGATGAATTAATGGGTAACTTGTATGATGTTCAATGTTGTATCTAGAATGAATATAGTATCTCATTTTAAAATAGATCAAGATACAGTCCAGAACTAAGTTTTTTATTTTCTTTTCCATTTTTCAAGATAGTTTCTAGAATGCTGGTTTTGAGAAGATGTATAAGTTTGAAAACTCAAACTATGCTATAATAATTTGGATATTCTTTTATGTCCTCATCAAATTTTCACAACTCATATAAAAGGAAAATGATTCCATATATTCACAATTATTCTCAAATCTAACATCAGAATCAATAGATGTATAAAAGGTCCACGTTGCAGTTCCATACATCTGTTGAAATCATGTATCCCTGCAAATAAGATTGCTACACTGTCTGAATAAATTACACTTTCATAGATAAGAATGCAAAAATAATGGGGTGTAACAGATGTACACTTACACCATTTGTGCAAGTTGTGTGTCTATTGCTGCTCATCTTGTTAGAGAAGAATAGCATCATTTTTGTTATTATCACTACATTCATTATTGTTTTATATTTTTGAGGGGTAATTTTACTTTTACTAAAACATTATTCATTGGAATTTATGATTTTTCTACCCCTAACAATGACGATTTACATAGGATTAAATGAGTACACATAGACATCTCCCCACATATTGTCCCTCATTTTTAAGAGAGAGACACTGACTATGATTTGTGTCTTCTCCCTGTCCCATCTGTAGCTACCTCTGACTCCAGCCAATTGAATAATATAGTTAATTGAATGGAGAATATGATTAGTAAAGTCTATCTCATTACCTTAATTTCCAATTTCCTTCATGGTTAAATTGTATTATTGTATACCATTTAGAGATCTAATGCTACATTCAAAAATAAAAATAGATTAAAACACTTGCAGATGGCATTCTTTAAAAGAAAAATAATATGATTTTTTCTGTATAGAAAATTTCATTCATTTTATGGGTATCTTTTAACTGACAAGAAAGATTAATCTAAAAATACCACCATAGCCTCACCATACAAACATGTTAGCCAACTTCATCTAATAAATTTGAGTTGTATTAAAACCCCTACTGAAAAAGTAGGTCAGAAAATGTCCCATAGCTTCAAGGAAGTGTACAATTTGGAAATATTATGAGACGGTTATACTGCAGGCCAAGTAAGAGCATTTTCCATATTTTCACTGACTGCTCACATCCAGTTAATATCTAGTCTGCCTCCATGGGCATCTCTCCTTACTCTTAAACAGCATTGCCTTCTTTTGGTTTCTTCATGACTTTCTTCTTCAACTTAATTCTTCATTTATCAAGTGTTCAAGTAAGAAAACCACACTTTGTACAGCAAATGCAGTCACTAGTTAATTTTGCAAGACTCAACTTAAAAATTACTAGGAAAAATTTAGAAAACATAAGTTTTTAACTAGGATTTGAAGAAGGAAACTTTGTGCTTTGTGTGTACTCATAGAGTCATTTATGTTTACAATTCAGATATTCTCAATTCTAGCTCTGGTTCAAAATTAAGATTTCTGAGAACAGTAGAGCAGTCTTGCTAACAGAGTCATAAACAATATCATTTAACTAAAATACTACTAATAATTTCCAACTATTCTTCTAAAGATACATAGAAAATACATATAAGATCTTGATTTAAGCAAGAAAGCTCTATTTTCAACTAGACATAATAAAATAAATAGTTTGAACTATACTCGGAATTAATATGTTTTTACTTACCTAAGCAAATTTACTTTTCAATCAACAACAGAGTAATGGGTAAAGTTAGAATTGTCAATGATTTTTCCAAAGGCAGACAAATTACAGAAAAATAATTTATGAGAATTAATTTCCTCTTTGAGTTCTACTCTTATTAATAACCTGAACAAAGCAATTGAGAGTCTGCTCATCAGTTTTGTAGATGATACCAAATTAGACAAGCTTGTTAATGACTCTCAGAGTAAGAAGGATGATTTTAAATGAATTTGACAAATTGTAAATGAGCTTTATTCTCTAACACTTACATAAATAATGTATTCTTAAAGTGTTTTTTTTTAACTATGAAGAAAATACAAGGTGTGAAGTTATTATCCCTAAGACAGAAGAAACAATAGAGAAGCAAGGAACTGAAATAAAATTTGAATCTAAGCAGGAAAAGTAGTTAGCAATTTCTTGTGCTATAACAAATAAAAACACATAGTAATTTAAGATAAACTCATGAGTACACATTTGTTTTTCAAAAAATTTTAAAACTATTAATTAATTAAAATATTTTACCTTTCTTTTTAGTGTGTTAATACATATTCACATGCAGACACATATATAGACATGGACACTAACATATACCAATACAATCTGTTCTATACATTTGCCTATGAATTTTATTAATTCATCATTTTTAATAGCTGAGCAGTACAACGTTGTGTAAGTGTACCACATTTTCTGTGTCCATTCCTCTGTTGAAGAACGTTTAAAAAATGGGGTACAGAGCTAAGCTAAATAGCTGTCTCCTGAGAGGCTCTGATAGTACCAGACTAATACAGAAGAAGAGGCTCACAGCCATCCATTGGACTGAGTACAGGGTGCTCAATGAAGGAGCTAGAGAAAGGACCCAAGAAAGGAGCTGAAGGGGTTTGCAGCCCCATAGGAGAAACAACAATATGAACTAACCAGTACCTCCAGAGCTCCCAGAGACTAAACCACCAACCAAAGAGTACACATGGTGGGACTAATGGCTCCAGCAGAGGATGGTCTAGTCGGTCTTCAATAGGAGGAGAAGACCTTGGTCCTGTGAAGGTTCTATGACCCAGTGTAAGAGAATGCCCAGGCCAGGAAACAGGAGATGGTGGGTTGGTAAGCAGGGGGAAGGGGTAGGGTATAGGAGTTTTTCAGAGGGGAAATGAGGAAAGGGGATATCATTTGAAATGTAAATAAAGAAAATATGTAATTTTTAAAAAGATGTAATAAAATTACATAAAAATATGTAATTTTATTCAAAAATAAATAAATCAAAGAAGAAGAAGAAGAAGAAGAAGAAGAAGAAGAAGAAGAAGAAGAAAGTTAAAAAGATCCTAAACTTCCTTCCTGTTGTATATGATTGTCTGTTGAGAGGACAAGCTTTATACAGCCTTAGCGTAGGGAGCAATACCTACTATGATATTATGATTACAATGTTATTTCCTGAAAATGACATTTTGCAGCCCTTCTCCCTTGTCTCCTAGCTTTTTTATTTTTTCCAGCTCATTCTAATCATGATGTTCCATTTAGTGTAGAGGAGACGGTATAAGTACATGATTTAGGATTAACACTTAACTGTCTTTTATTCTATATCTAAAAGAACACTTAGTATCTTTACTCATTGTGGCTCACAGAAAGTAACATTTTTTATATGCATCAAGATAAACATTAACATTACAGTTTGGTGCCAAAATAAGTTATCTAAATAATAACCCAAGTTAATCTTCAGCATCTATGATCCATTAGCCATGTGTTTTTGAACTGATTCACAGTAGTAGGCATGCAAAAATGTTTTTTTTTAGTCTATATGGGATTTATAAAGAGTACAATAGTTATATGGACCTGAAGCAGTTTCTATTAGATTTCACTTACAATTTGAATAATCTATTTACACTTTTCCCCATTGTATCACCAAATCTACTTGGGGAACAATATGCATGTCACATATACACACACCTACATCAGACATTACACATTTATAGCTGTCATAATTATAATGATGCTACATCATACAATCAATTACTTCATTATATCTTTCTATTTATTCTTTACTATGGATTTATTTAATGAAACAAATATTATTTTAATAGCTTCATTTTATTTCCTACATAATAACAATAAAATTGCACTAACTTCTAAAAAAACCTTTGTTCAAGTAAGCTATTTACTTTTTCATTTCAACTGTAAATTCACAGTTTAACTTATAAATCATTTGCTGTTATAAGAAACTATTCTCGGGTTCAGTCTGATTATGCTTAGAATAGGCTTATTCCTGGGTTTATAGTAATTATCCCAAGCAGTTGTTAAGTATATGTGCATATAAAAGTCTTGGTTTAGAAGGTGAGCCTTGGGAGTTGATGAAGTCCTCAGGATGTCTAAAGAGAAGGGTATCATTTAAGTCATTTCTATCTTTCTAGATATAAAACACTACATCCCAGCTGTATATGTAGCAGATGGCCTTGTCAGACAGACATCAAGGGGAGAAGAGGCCCTTGTTCTTGTTAAGGCTGGATGCCCTAGTGTAAGGGAATATGAGGTCAGAGAGTTAGGAGAGGGTGAGTGGGTGCAGGCACACCCTCATCAAAGCAGGAGGAGGGAAGATGGGTAGGAGGTTTCTGGGGGTAGAATCAGGAAATGGGATAACAGTTGAAATATAAATAAATAAAATATCCAATAAAAATAGAAAAAATAAAAATAAATTATTATATGCTACTCAGGAGTCCAGCAGAAGCACGGAAGTTGCACTGTTGCAAGTCATTAGACAAAGTTTAAAATAAATAATTGTTTATTACATGTCCCATTTCAGTTCTTCCTATAAAAATAATAGTAACATTTCTCTAACCCATAATATTTCACTAGAAGGTGTCAAGAAAATATCTGATATACAGACGTGGGACAGAGGGGAAAATGCTTCCTCAAATTCATTTCAAGGGGTGAATTAAGGGGTGAAATTTTGTAGATGGTAACAATTACTTTTTTTTATCTTGTTGAGATTTACTAATTATATTTATAGCTATGAAATATAGACTTCTTTGTTTATTATTTTTCTAATTTTTCTAATGAAATACATAGAGTATTTTTATACTAGCAAGAGAAAGCTGTCTAGAGCAGAGCATAACATAGAGAGGAGTCTGGGAAGCTCTCTCAAGCGGAACATAGGCTTTCAGTTTGGACCCATGATTTGACCTTTTTTGTTTTGCTGCTCCCAGACACCCCTTGTCTCAGAACCCCTCTGCGAGGTAAGACTGTTCTTGGTACACCTAGATGTTATTCTAAATATCTTCTGTATTAGTGATTTTTTTTAACTTTACATCACTGAATTATATTATCAACTACACTCTTTCTATTATTTTTCTCACCATGGTCTATCCTCATTAAGAATAAATATTCTCACATAAATTTACTTGTAACTAGAACATCAGTCAATCCTGTGTAGAAATACTTTGTTTCTGAGTCCTAAATCTATTATTTCTATTATTACAATATATATTTATCAAAATAAAGTAAAATAGTAGGTATTGAATCAAAATTTCTTGTTTCCTCAAATTATACACTTTAAAATGGATCTAGATTAGTGAAAGATACCACGCTCATCTCTGTTTACAAGAAGTCACCACAGCCTGTGATTTGTATCCTGAACATTTATGAGACTACAAAACCCCTTGATTTCTATGGTCACTACTTCAACTTTACAAGTTCTACAAGAGAACACCAATACATATCCCTTCTCTAATTTTCCCTGTTTCTTATTTCTAAAATACAATTAGATGAGGCAGTAGAGAAAAGAACAGTGTCTTTTTTATGCCAGTCTTGCTATGGCTCTAAATTATTTGCTAAACATGAAGCGCAAAAACTGGATTTATGCCTGCTTTCATGAAGCTCAAACATGTGATTGCCTTGCATTAACAGTTATCAAGACCGGCATGCAAGAAACTGGCATTTCTGCTATAATAGATTTTTGAATGTTTGTGTTTTATCACAACTACCAAATATAAATGGAAAAGTCATGTAGATGCATTTGTATAGTGACACAAATGTACAAGGCAAAAAAAAAAAAAAAAGAATGCACAACATCTTGGAATTTGATTAATCAATTCCAAGGAAGCTAACTAACATGAGAATAAGAAGAGACAACTTGGATCTAACAACTCCCTTCCTCATTGTATATTCCATTATGTGTAAGAAATATATTGTAGAGCAGTATTTCTGTTTAATTTTTTCACATAACATATTCTAATCTTATTTTTCACTTTTCCAGAGTACTCCCAGATACTCACCTCTCTGTTCATTTAGTTTCATATTCTCTCTCTCTCTCTCTCTCTCTCTCTCTCTCTCTCTCTCTCTCTCTCTCTCTCTCTCTCAAAAGAAAATATCAACCACAGAACAATATCCACAATTAAAGAAAAACAAAATGCCCAGAAAATTATGAAGTCTATTTTGTTTTAGTCAATTATTCCTGGGTATATGGCCTGCTACAGAGTGTGATTTCTCTACCCACTGACACGCTTCTCGACAAAAACTACCTTTCTCAGAATATATCAATTGGAAATAACTTACTGCTTAGGAATAAGACTTTGTATGCACTTATATTTCTCTGTGTTGGGATATAATTTTTTCTTGAAATTATACAAGTGTTATGCATGATGTCCTGCTGAATTTTTATGTGCCTCAGCTATGATGTATCCCCCAAACAGTTTGACATCAATAACATAATAAGTAAAAATATGATTTTAATATAATTATTTTAGGCAAGGAGATGGACAAAAATTTATAAAAAATGAAATTAACTATAGCATTGTTTTAAGTAAAATACATATTGCACAATTTTTATAATTATACTGATTTTTTGCAACAATTATTATTATAGACATTTAAGTCATAGAAGCCTAAATCAAATGTTCAGGAATTTTTCAATGTAAGAAACATCTGCTCATTCTCATTAACTAAAGCAGCATTTATTATTGGATGATGTTTAATACATACATTTTAAAAATTTACATGTCCAGATTCTACCTGGAAGTCTTTTGGGAAGATATTATTCATACTACAATAAGATTGACAAATTAAGGTAAGAAAATACTTCCATAAATAAAAATTGTTTCTTTACCCCCAAAGCTGCAAGAATTTAATCTGATAGCTATGGTAGTCTCATTATTTTTATCTATTTGCTAAACTTGATTTAGAGTGAGTCAGTTACTTCCTTCTTTCTTTCTATCCTATATTATATTTTATCTTCTTTCCTCTATTTTCCTTTCATTGTGATTTTAAACACTGCTTTTTATTTAAAAGCAAAATAGGAAAATTTCATGAGAGATAAATCTGCTATCTCATTTCTTTGAAGACCTCTTCTTCCTTGTGAGCAAATTATAGAGCTATGTAATACAAATATAGGTTATTGCCTTACACATGCCTTATTGATTCATGGGGGTTTTTAGTAAAAATGAAAGAAAAACAAATGTGGAAAAATAATTACTTCTCTGGAAAATATGCCAAAAAAAGCACCAAAAATGTATTGAAATCATTGAAAAGAGTTTCTGACACCCTCATTCTTATGCATTACTCTGTTGTAAGGGAAATTGTACCCACAAAAGTGGTAGACACATACCAAGTCTAATGAAGCAATTACAGAGCCAAGAAACTCAATAATATTTAATTTACTACATTTTTATGTTGTTGTTCATTGGTATTTTCTTTTATTATTACTAGAAACAGCAGACAAGTTCTGTGATATGGCTTGTGGTAAAAGTGCTTTTTGACAAGTCTCATAACATATTTGAGATGTCATAGACAAGTTTTTCCCTGACATCCATTCATGTGCTGTGGCATACTCTACACTCATATAAACACATGCACAAAAATATAGATGAATCAACTTTAACAATATCAAAAGTCAGTGTGTAATATTAGTGGAATTACTGGCTAATGTCACTCATCAAAACTTTCTCTTTAGTCAAGAATGTCAGTATATACTTACAATAGAACATTCATAAGTATAAATGTATATAATCTTTCTTATATAAAGAGAAAATTTTCACTATTATGAAGAATAAATTCCATTGAGGATACACTTTTATCTGTAGATATGGTGGGAGACAAACAAGACTTCAAAGAAGCAAAATGCAATGTTTCAAAGGAATTTAAAAGCTCAGAGATTAAATTCTACTTAAGTGAACATAGATAAAGAGCTTTAACATAGAGCTAAGTGTTTTAAAAATGAGTGTAAACAATTAAAGTATACATAATTTTGGTTCACAGAAAATCACCAGTAATTTATAGGTTTATAATCGTAAAAGGAATATGGGGACAGAGACTCCCAGATTGAAAGTTTTAAGACATCACAAGTTTGTTTCCTCAGGAAGCCATGGTGTTATGTAGAGCCACCCTTTAAAATTAGGTTTACAATTGCTGAATTGTTATATTAATATTTGGATTTTAAATCAGCTATTTACCATAGAGACACAAGGATATACTAGCTATAGAGAGGCAAATATTCTGAGGATATTTCTGAAAGTATTTAGTAGTTTTTTGAGTCATTAGAGTGCTAATGAGAACTTTAGGATAAACTCCTTATATAAGCATTTCCCTGTGGGGTTTCTGTATATTTTATGATTGGTAGAATGGGTAGTAGGGGCTTTCTTTCAAGACTAAGAAATCTACCCCTTTTTTTTTTTCATAATGTGTAACCAAGTAGAAATATCAGTCTGTATTCTAAACACTGTAGGTGTTTCAGATATACACAGTATGAGGATATGCTGATTAACGTAGGTACCCTACTCATGATCGCATCTTAAGTGAAGTATACCAATGTTGTACACATGCTACAGAACCTTTCTGAGAGACATTTTTTCTCACACTGTAGTAGCAAAGCTTATTTTCAGTCTCAGAATTGATCTAGGATACTGACAATCTCACTGTAATCCTGCTAGAAGACACTTAAGAACTTCTCTAAATCCTGACTCGGACCTGTCAGTAATCACAAATTGAGGGGTCTGAACTAAGAAGCATTTTCTCATGAGAAAAAAAAAAGTCATATAGAATGAGTGGCAAACATGGATACAGGGGAAAATTGTTGTCTGAATTGAAACTCATTCCTTTGCTTTACAATATGCTGTTTTTGAAACATTCATTACTTCTTTCTATAATTTCTAGATGTCTAATTAGTACAGGCCCTACAACCATTGTACAGAAATATATTTTCAAGGATATCTGTACACCAAAAGACAGGTTTGTTATTTATTCTTGCAGTAAAGTTTATTCTTCTATTTGGGGGAAATCTTTAAGAGAAGTAGCTTGAATTTCATTATAAATGATAAATGTTGGACTATTCCTAGACTTCAGACTTCTCCTCTGTGAAACAGTCCCATTGTTAATATACCATTTACTTTTGTCCACATCTCTTGCTCTTATGAGACTTGGATTCCCCAGAGGTGATATTACTTAAAACGTAAAATTAACTATAAGATCTCACTTTCAGTTAGAGACTGCAATTGGGCATAATGCCAGTTTCAAAATGTATCAAGCTCACACTCTCTTTTCTCGCACTTGCCTGTGTATACACTAAGCAATATCATCATGCATATCCAAGAATAAAAAGAGACACTTCCTACTTGGATATGTGTAGTAACTATTCTAATGACACATAAAAGAGGGAATCAGGATCAATTATCTATACGCACATTATTTCCTATGACTTTGAAAATATTTGTACAGGCCACAGTAATGATTGGCAAAGATGTCATGTAGGAATCTGAAAAAAAATATAGACTTTCAATTTTAAATATTTTTCTTCCTTTAAAGTTAGATTTTTAAAAAGGAGGTAAAATTCTAAAATAATGAAGGTATATGAATCCAGGAAAGTGATTTAAAAATTAAAAATTTAGCAATTACTTTAAGAAATTTTGATACCTGAGACATATGTTAGTGGGGAAAATGTGAAGTGTGCTTGAAGATACTTTTCGGTATGCTCAGGAAGAGGCTACAATACTTGCTGTACAAATTCTCTATCAAATGAGAAGTGTTAGAGATCTATTTTAGGAACACATTAGTTAATATAGATTCACACTGCTTTCATATTTCACTGACATTATTTTAATAGCACTAAACTAAAAAGAAATCAACAGTATTTTACCTTTATTATCCATTGTTTCTTTCTTCTTTCTGTGTATTTATGTTTATAACCTCTAATATGTTTCTTTCTGTAGTACTTTGACTAATATTTCTACATTCTGTTGGTAATTGTCTTATTTAAGATTGCTTTAACTGTGGTAAAACACCTTTGCCAAAATCAATTTGCAAAGGAAAGGTTTTATTTCAATTTAGTGTCCCACATCACAATCTATCATGAAGTAAGTCATGATAGGAATTCAAGGCAAGAACAAGGAAGCAGGAACTAAAGCAGAAGCCAGAGGTAATCATGTTTATCCTTTCCCTCCTAATGTTTTGCTTAGCCTGTTACCTTGCACACCTCAGATATAATTGTCCAGAGGTGGCACCAGCCACATTGGGCTCAGCCCTCCAATATATTCGCCAATCAAGAAAATGTAGAACTGGCTTCCTACAGGCCAATCTGGTGGGGTATTTTCATAACTATCTTTTCCAAAATGTCTCTAGCTTGTGTGAAGTGGAGAAAAACTGATGAAGAAAGTAAATAAATCTCATGTTTGAGTCAATAAACGTCTCTGCCTGGAAAGTAATTCTTAAGTATGGAAGTCTCAGGGAATATTTGACAATGACTCTCTACCAACTTCCTGTATGAGGCAAGATTTTGTTTCAAATCATCAATGTAAGAATCAAATTGGTTTCTTGGAGTAGGCACACAGAAGTATCCTACTTCCTGGTTTCTGCCCCTTAACCCTTAGAAAAATGTTACTGTTGATAATAGCTCAAATGCAATCCAGCAGCTCAATGCTATGGCAAGATTCCATTTTTCTGCCAGCTATTGGCTCCTACTACTACATAATAGCATATGGGTCAAATGGATCTTTAAAGGTACCTTCCCTTCTTTCTGGACAGAAATTTGATCTATGATCTTTGTTCTTCACATGGTGATCCTAGTTAATTAATCATCTGAAGGTATACAGTTAATATTTGATTTAATTTGGTTTCCAAGTATTTTAATTTTTTGAAGAAGAAACTAGAAATTCAGATTCATTAAATATATTACTTTTTTCTTTTTTTAATAATTGATTATTTATTTTTATTTCAAATATTGTCCTTCTTCCTGATCTCTCCTATACAAACTACCTAGCCCATTCTCCCCTTCTCTTTGCTTCTAAGAGGGTGCTCCCCTACTTACCCACACACCCCTGACTCTCGCCCCTAGCATCTCTCTATGCTAGGGCAACAAGCCTCCACATGAAGAAGGGCTTCCCCTCCCATCGATTCCAGATAAGGCAATTCTCTGTTACTTGTGTAGCTGGAGCCAAGGACCCACCCGTATGTACTCTTTGGTTGGTGCCTTAGTCCCTGAGAGCTCTGGGGATTATTTCTTTATTGCTTTCAAACTGAATAATTAATACACCTTTAAAATTATCAACAATTAAGGAAAAATGGTTACCAACAATTTGAGCTTGACATTTCCTTTAGAAATATCTTCATAACATTTCATTTTCTTTTTCATTCATTTTGTTAAATTTTTGATATTTCACAAAGTATATTTTTAACATACTATCATCTTTATTGATTTCTCCTTCCAGATATTTCCATATTCCCTACTCACCCAACTTTATATTCTTTCTCTCTTAAAAAAATAGTGGCAGATGAAAAAGCCATTAAAACACATGGAGTTCTATTTGCAAGTTCATCTTCTCGCGAGCATG
>JADRCC010326822.1:0-10965 GCA_019843855.1 Hylomyscus alleni | reverse complement strand
CTGTCTCCTGAGAGACTCTGCCATTGCCCGACTAATACATACATAGAGGCTCTCAGCCATCCATTGGACTGAACACAGGATCCCAAATGAAGGAGCTAGAGAAAGGATCCAAAGAGCTGAAGGATTTGCAGTCCCTTAGGAGGAACAACAATATGAACTAACTAGTACCGTCAGAGCTCCCAGGGACTAAACTGCCAAACAACTGTACACATGGTAGGACTCCTGGCTCCAGCTTTATATGTAGCAGAGGATTCCCTAGTCTGTCATTAATGGGAAGAGAGGCCTTTTGTCCTGTGCAGGTTCTATGCCCCAATATAGGGGAATGCCAGGACCAGGAAGCAGGAGAGGGTGGGTTGGTGAGCAGGGGTAGGAGATAGGGAATAGAGTTTTTGGTTTTGGTTTTTTTTTTGGGGGGGGAGGGAGGGAAACCAGGAAAGTGGATATCATTTGAAATAGTAATAAAGAAAATATCTAATAAAAAATAGTGAGATATATATATATATATATATGTTCTTTTAAATAGTATTAATGGGAGAATTGGAAGTATAATGGAAAATAACCTAATAATAATTTATAATAATAATGATGATGATGATGATGATGATGATGATGATGATGATAATAATAATAATAATAATAATAATAATAATAAAAACCAATAAACCCTGTCTAAAGTTCATTGAAAAAACCTAGTTGCAAGTAGTGGACAGAAAATACACCCCTGTGGTAGCAGACTCCTTTTCTTTAACAGTTTTTACCATCATAAAATTCATAGCCTCTATTATTTCACCTTTCCCCATCCTACCATGGGAATTGATTGACACAAAGATGACAAGGGAATGTGCTCTCATTGGAAATGACAGATTTCTCCATGTCACTATGGTATGGAAAACAAAGAATAAAGGTTCAGACAATACCCTTCTTACCATCTAAATAACACATGAATGACCAAGTCCCTGAAGGAACTACTTTTATTAAGTTTGACCAACTGTAGTATTATATATCTTGCACATAATTGTTGAGTAAAAAGGAGAAATAGAAGCAGAGAAATAGTATGCCAAACATACTTAATATAAGTGAATTCTCTAAAAGTATAACTAAATAAATTAATATGTGTAGGGCCTCAAAGTTAGTAGGTTCATAAATTTGGAAAACTTCTAGATTTCTCAGATTTTCTCAGCCTGAGTAGAATTTTTATACTGTGAAAGGTGGCCAGGAATTGTTCTATTCAAAGCAGTTGCCATATGACCACATTTGTGTTATATCATTTCTATTTGTGTATTCTTCATACTCCTGTCTTCTTTATTCCCTACAAGGAATGAGGGGAATAATTCTCACCTGTCTATATGACTACTCCTTTTTAAATATCCTGCTATTATTGCTAACTCAGACCAGTAAAAATTAAATATGTTCCTTCTTATATTTCCTATATCTTGTCTTCCTGAAATCACTTTTGAACACACTATCTCATTTCTGTGAGTAGTTTTGTAATTTCAATATCAGGGTAAAGCCATAAAAATAATTGACACTTCAATTTTTTATTTCAAAAAATAATAAATCTCAAATATACTTTATGTCAGTCTCCCATAGTCCTCCATAGATGCAGCTTGTCAAAGAAAGAATGGTCATGACTCAATAAAATTCAGAAATAAAAAGTTTTCTCCATAACAACAAAATATCCTTTTGGTGCATTCAATACTTTAGAATTTATTGTGTGTATCCCCTGTGAGTTTGTGTTTGTGTGTGTGTGTGCAGGGGGACATTGTATATGCTTCTATCTGCCACAAATATATCCCTCATGCATCCAGAAACCAGAGAAAGTATAAGTATTTCTGGAACAGGAGTTATAGATGTTTGTCTTTCAGCCTGAATGTGCTGTGAACCAAACCCTGCTCTTCTGCAAGATCAGCAAGCATAACTAAGAAGGAAGCCATCTTTCTGGCTTATTACAGAGTTCCCAACTCATATAACTTCAGTTAAAACATGGTGTATTTAATCACATTCCTTTCTACATCTGTCCTCTATACCTTTCTTATTTTTTTATTTCATTATACAGCCATTCATTTATGAGTTATCAACAAATGCTTTCATTGTTATACTTTCCAAATTTAGTTTTGAACATTCATACTCATGTATTTAGTCTATCTATACTATATTTCTCTTCCCTAAATATTTTTTCTTCTTCTTGAGTTTAGTACACATTTCTGTGGTGATCATGATCCAATCCTCTTTTTTAGGACTTGTATATTTCCATGTCCTTATTGAGGACCATGACAGCTGAGTTGTTCTTAGCCTATTTAGAAATATATACATTACTCTCTTTTAATATGCCAATGTAAAGAAAAGCTTAGGAATGTGTAGGAAACTGGAAGAGTAACATGACAATAAAAAAAAAACAGATTTGCAAAATATGTAACGGCAAGAATCAGCTAGCATTTCTGGGGCTATAGGGAAAAATTTTCTAGTAGTATTATTAAAAGAACAGGAGAACTGGGACACAGACCTCTCATAAGGTTCATAGTCTTTAGTCCCATGTTTGCAGTTCCTATGAGTACAGAATACAAGGTAATGCAGCTGGGGCTTGCTTTTGGAACAAAGAAAGGAGATGGTATAACTACAAAGGAACAATTTCCATGTACAGGAGATACTTGTATGAACATTGAAAGAAATGTAGTAAAGAATCTTCTCATTTTTATTATGAAATCCTAAGAGAAGACTCTTCTACGGAGTTATCTGACAGGAAAGAAGAGCACACTGACAATCCCAGAATCATTATATGGAATTGGAAGATGATTATTGTAACATTTGAGAACATGACTGCTTGTTCAGAAGAAAGTTTTGAATGTGCAAGGCAGAAAAGAGCATTTTGAGATACATTATGTAAGTATTTACATCTTTTCGTACTTTAAAACTTTATGAAACAACAGTGTTATTTATTTATATAAGGTTTTACTTAAGCACATGAATTTGTGTTTGTGATGCCACCATTAATTTGTAAATGTTATTAAATATCATACATTGTACTTTTGACTGACATTTATTTAATACACTAGCATATATTTTGTGGAAATTTGTGAGTGACCTAGCCCAATCACTCCTTTGACAAATGCCATTAATGTTATTTATTTATATTACTGGTAGCACAATGATCATGAGGTCTATGACTTCTATAACTGTATTTCAGTTTATGCTATATAATAAATTGAATAGGATAAGCATGTCATTAGTTAATTACCTCAGATTAATGTAAATTCTAGGTTCAAATCCTCATCTACTCAATTACAATAAAAAATCTTCTTATTATTATTCTTATATTATATTTTAATCTTACAAGGAATAAAGGATCATAGAGGGTGCATGCTTTACAATATAATTTTGTGATAAAATTATATTAATATTTTAATGAAAGCATTCCATATCTTTATTTATTATTCTTCTTGATCCAAGATCATTTAGTCATATCAACCAGCTACATAATGTCACTACTGTGCTATATATTTCATAGGTAGAAAAAAAAGGCTATCAGGCCTCAGAGGCAGGGGTGGGGGTGGGAGTTCCTAAACAGAACTCCAATGGTTCAGGTTCTAAGATCAAGAGTTAACAAACAGGACCTCTTCAACTGCAAAGCTTCTGTAAAGCAAAAGATATAGTCAGTAGGACAAAACAGTAACCAACAGATTGGGGAAATAAATCATCAGGAACACCACATGAGATAAAGGTCTAGTATACAAAATATATTAGAAAAACTCAAGATGCTAATCTCCACAAAACCAAGCAACCCAATCAAAACATGGGGTATAGAGATAAACAGATAGTTCAAAACAGAAGAATCTCATGTGGCCAAGAAGCATTTAAAGAAGTATTCAAAGTCCTTAGTCATCATGAAAATACAAATCAAAATGACCCTGGGATTCCACCTTACACCAATCAGAATGGTTAAGTACAAAACCTGAGATGACTGCAAGTGTTTTGGAGAATGTAGAGAAAGAGGACACGCCATTGCTGGCAGGATTGCAAAATGGTACAACCATTCTGGAAATCAATCTGAAGTTTCCTCAGAAAATTGGAAATAGTTCTACTTAAAGACCTAGATATAACACTATTGGGGATTTACCAAAATGACACCCCACCATGTCACAGAGCCTCTTTGAGTGGAGCCATCCTGCAGCTCCATGGACCTGGGTTCTCTCAGATGGAGATTTAAAAGGACCTGGAAAATAAGAGGGGTTGAGAAACAAAGGAATGAAGGCCAAGTAACGTTTGCATCAAAGCTTCACTTTACTTAGCAATATTTTGAGAACTTATAGGCAGAGGGGAAAACTGAAACTGAATTTCCAGGTACAAGATACTTGCATAATGTAAACCCTGTAGCAGACATTAGACTCCAAAATCTCTAGAACCACAAAGTCCCCAGGCAGGTAGGCGTGTTCACAAGTCAGCTTGACTTCTAGGCAACTCCTCTTTCAAAGACAAACTGTCAGTCTGCAGCAGGCCATTGTTTAGTCCCACAGGTGGCCGCCTCTAAGTGCAGGCTGTCAGAGTCCATGGCAGAGCTGAGGCGGGGTGGGAGGGTGGGGAGGGGGCAACATTTCCTCCCTGTGTCTTAGACAATAGCAGTATAAAGGCATAATCAAATGGCATAGTTTTGCATGGGAATTTTTATGGTGCTGTGATGGATATCACCTGTGGAAAATATCTACTGGCAGGTATTTTACCCATCATCAAGGCAATGTGCATCTAGTTTGACACTGCAAATCGGGCTTATTACTTATTTTTTCAAAAACACAGTCACTTGGTGCATGCCTCTGTCTTAAGTTGATTACCCGCCAGGGACCTAGCCTGAAGACACAGGTTTCCAAAATGCACCCTCCTTCCATGCAGCTAATGAATGCCAAGACATGCCTTTATTGCCTGCAAAGTCCATGAACTGCCACAGTTTCTCTGAAAGCAGCCTTCTTTGAAGTACTCGAAAGGTTGCTCAATATTTTGCTGGAGCTGGGTGTAGGCATCTTAATTGAGTTGCAAATTATCAGCTTTGACTCTGGAGACTGTTACTTAGAGAAGAGGTCTCAATTCAAAAGCAAATTAGTAAGTGAGGCTAGCAAATTCAGGATTGCACTAGCCTTTTGAATGCTCAAACTGCAGAGGTAGCCAAAACCATTTTGCTCCAAGAGTGAGCTGGCGAATTTGAATCATTCCTTTAGTTTCAGGAGAAAGCAGTTTGCCAAATCGAGTGAGAAGAAGCAATTCAGAGTTGAAAGACAAGGCTGTCAGTTTAAAAACAAAAGAAAAAAAAAGAAAAAAAGACTTTTTAGCAATGCATTTAAACACATTTGCTAAGAAGGCTATGGATCTGAGTCCACTAGGCATATTAGCCTTTCAGGGAGCCAGCGTGCTCCATCCTCATTCTGAGAAAAAATACACATAGACCCTCTGCCCCAAACTAAAACAGGGTCTGGTCTATGCCAGGCATTGGTGAGCGAAACTCTCCACCTTATAATGGCATACGAACTTGAAGTGTTAGGATTACAGTGTCAGTCCATTGCAGACTGACCTTTGATGTCAGTCTGCAAAAAGTTCAAAACAAATAGCACAAAGGCAAGGTGTGCCTTTGGAAATTTAGGAGGATACAAATTCCCTCCTTTGGTTTTCAAAAGCCAGTTTTTAAGCATGTGATGTGCATGTTTAACAATCTCTTGCCCCACAGGGTTAAAGGGGACTCCAGTTTTGTGGTTAATGCCAAAATCTTTGCAAAGAGACATACAGTTTTTGCCAGAGTAACCTGATCCATTGTCAGTCTTAATTACTTTGGGTAAGCCCATAACATTAAAGGCTAGTAAACAATGATCTATTACATTTCTAGAGGCTTCTCCTGTATACAGAGAAGCACATATATATTCTGAACAAGTGTCAATACTGACACGTATATATTTAAGCTTTTCAAATTCTGCATAATGAGTTATATCCATCTGCCAAATATGTTAGGGCATAAAGTCTCCTGGATTTACCCCTAAATATGATACTGGAGATAAAATAATGCACTTAGGGCATTGTTTAACAATCATTCTTGCTTGTTATTTGGAACTTTTATGTTTAAGCCTCAGCATCTGGCTAGACAGAAGGAATTTATCATGATCCCATTTAGCTAATGCAACAGGATCTGAAACTAAAACCTCTCCTACCAGAGCTCTGTCAATAAGACTATTGTCTCTGGCTAATGGCCCAGGTATGCCAGAATGAGCCCGTATATGACCAATATAAAACTGATTTTTTTCATGCAAGAATGATATTTTGTAATTGTGAAAATAAGGATCCTGCTATGGTGTTAAAATTAAACTTACCACATGTCTCTAACAAAGGTATTGATTGAGCCATGCACAAACTGTCAGTGAAAAGATTAAAAGCATCAGATACAGCTTGAAACACCTTTAATACTGCTGTTAATTCAGCTAATTGAGCTGAGAGACCAGGAGTCTCTATGACCACCTGTTGATTATTTATAAGATATGTAGCTCATCCTTTAGATGAACCATCAGTAAATACCACAAGGGCATAACTCAAAGGTTGTAAGGAAGTCATGTTAAGAAAAATCACTTCATGCACATTTAAGAACTTTATTAGTTTATCCTGAGGATAATGATTATCTATAATTCCTTGAAATCCTATTTGAGCAAGCAACTAGTTTATGCTATGTTGTTTTAACCAGGAGTCTTGCTCTAAAGTAAAAGGTTGAATGATAACATCTGGCTCTTTGCCAAAATAAGTCAGTGCTTGCTTTCTACCAAACACAATCATGTGGGCTACAGTCTCATGATATGGCAAGATATTATGTGTAGGAGATATCCTTGAATGTATCCAAATGAGAGGTACTTTTTACCATAACAACACTGTAGGAGCGTGAGTTGTGTTGAAAATTAATAAATGTAAAGGTAAAGAATAATCTATGTAAGGAATAAATTGATTTTCAATAGCTTTCTCTACCTGTTGTAAAGCTGACATTCTTTCTTTAGTTAAAAATCTAGGAGAATTTGGATCATAATTACCTCTGAGAATAACAAATAAGGGTTTCAATTCTCCTGTAGTAAGCTTTAAGTAGGGATGAAGCCAATTGATATTAACTAATAATTTTTGAAAACCATTTAAGGTGTTTAATTTGTCTCTACAAATAACTATCTTTTGGGGAATAACAGCTTGATCTGTGAGTGTAAAGCCTAAATAATTAGATGGATCCTGAGTTTGCACCTTTTCTGGAGCTGTCTGTAGTCCCATTTCATGTAAGGCAACTTGTAAGTCTCTATAACATAAAAACACCTCTTAAGGAATTTTTCTTGCTAATAGGACATCATCTGTGTAGTGGGCAATATATATCATTGGCCATTTTTTTCTTATAGTGTCAATGACCTGTGCCACAAACTTCTGACATAACGTAGGACTAGTAGCCATGCCTTGATGTAGAACTATCCATTGATATCTTTTCATAGGTTCCTTAAAATTAACAGATGGAACACTAAAAGCAAATCTCTCACAATCCTTAGGGTGCAAAGGAATGGTAAAGAAACAGTCCTTTAAATCCATAACTATCTTGTAAAATCCTTACGGAATTGCACTGGGGATGGAAGTACAGTTTGTGATGTTCTCATAGCTACCATTGTGTCATTTACCTTTCTTAGATCTTGTAACAATCTCCATTTACCTGATTTTTTCTTGATAACAAATATAGGCATATTCCATGGGGAGCTGGATTCCCTCAGATGACCTGATTCTAATTGCTCCTGCACTAGCAAGGAAGCAACTTCTATCTTTTCTCAAGATAAAGACCACTGATCAACTCACATCGGAATATTATCAATCCACTGAATTTTATCTGCATGGGACACAGGGAAGATAGTGGCCATCATGGAAAATGTTTTAAACCTTTACTATTAGAACGAGGTTTAGGGGGTCTGTATTTTCTAATGTCCTGTTTTGACCTCTGCTTATTAGTTAACTCACTAGGGCTGCACAAGACCAGCCCTATCTGTGACAACAGATTTCTCCCCCACAGAGTAACAGGTAGATTTGACATGACATAAGGTTGGATCTGCTCTGAATTACCTTCTTTATCTCTCCAGGCTAGAAGCTTAAAGCTTCGTTGTGGGTTATTGGCATAACCGATTCCTTGGAGATGAGTGATTGATTCAGTCAAAGCCCAAGTTGAGGGTCAATTCTGGCCTCTAATGATGGTTACATCAGATCCAGTATCTATTAAATCTTCAAAGCTTTTTCCTTCAATAATTAGTTTAAGATTAGGTCTTTTATTAGTGATAGATTGTACCCAATATACTTCAGAAGAACCAAAACAACTCTGTCCTTTCTCATTATTAACAACATTAGAAGGCATTGGATACAGAGGGACTAAGATAAATTGAGCAATTTTCTGATTAGCAGGTACTGAAATCACACCATGAGGTGAGGAAGCCATAATCAAAATCTCCCCCTGATAATCTCAGTCAATAACACCTGGATAAATCTGCAATCCATTCACAATCATGCTACTTTTTTCTATGACAAATCCCCAAGTCTCTGAGGGCAAAGACCCAAAAACTCTGGCGTTAGTATTGTGTGACAGGTAGAATATAGGTCCACTCCTGCACTTCCTGGGGTTGCCCTGGAAAGTTCAGAGACAGATCTTCCTGGCTGAGTGGCAGCCTCATGGCCCCATATGCTGCCTGTTGTTTTAAGAAGGGGGCCAGGGGCTGGCCTCTCGACTAGTTTCCTGACCAGGTACTGTCTTGAAAGCCTTTTTTAAATCTACAGTCTTTGGCCCAAGGCTTTCCTCTCCTGCAACAAGGACAGACTCTCTGGGCAATGCCTGATTGCTGCCTGCCTGTACTTCTTGATTTTTTAGGGCAATCATTCTTAAAATGATTGAGACTTCCACATATATAACATCTTTTAATCTCCTGCATTTGTGCCAGGATCTCTGGAATAGTAGTTCCCTGCAATGCAGCTGCCATAACTAAACATTGATTATATGAAAGCCCAATATCTGCACAAAGGCAAATATATCCAGATAAATCCATTTGACCCTTGTGCAGTTGAATAGCTGCTCTGCATGCTGAATTAGCATTCTCATAGGCTAACTGTGTAATGAGCACACCGTCCATATAAGAAACTCCAAGAATTTTGCTCACTGCCTGTTGTAACCTGGCTACAAAATTCTGAAAAGTTTCCTCTGGTCCTTGCTGGATACCAGCTAGACTACCACTAACTTCACATTTCGTAGGTAATTGAATCCAAGCCCTTCTTGCTGTCATCACAATTTGTGCATATACCCCAACGGAATACTCAATTTGTCTAACATTTTCTTCATACAGTCCTTCTCCCAGGAGCACGTCTAGATTCCATTCTGGATTACCTGACTGAGCATATTGTACTACTGACCTCTTGCTAATCTCTCGCCATTCTGAGTTTCAGAGCAAAAAAATCACCTGCTTGCAATGTAGCTTTGCACAAAGTTCTCCAATCCTGAGGTGTTAAATTAAACTATTACATTGTCCAAAAGTGCCTGCATAAATGGAATATTTGGACCATACTGAGTCACTGTTTCCTTTAACTCTTTAATAACTTTGAAATCTAAAGTCTGATAGCATCTGTATAACTCGTTATCTTGATCCCACGGTTCTATTACAGGAAATGCTAGCAGTCCCGAAGTGTCCTGCCCATTTTTGTGGGCCTGATAGATTGCTCTCTCTACAGGTGAATGGCCTGTCTCCAGATAGCTGTCTTTCCTTCTGCCTGATAGTGCCTTTAGCTCACTCAACCCATTATTCAATTCCTGTAGCTTGATTTCAAACTCCAATTTACTTAATTGTGAATCTCTCTGAGTCTTCTCTCTTATCAGAGAAGAAGCAGATGTTGTATATGAATGCTGTCTCTCTCCACAAGACCTAGTAAATCTGCATTCTGAGGAAGTATTTTGGTCCTCCTCAGTTCCCGTATCTGAGCCCTTTGAACTGTCTGTGTCCACATTCTTGAGCTAAGTAGGCTCCACTTGCTTTCTGATTCTTCCTTCCTCTTCTCTTTCTCCTCTATGATTGATTTCCATAACAAGGGTCCAAAGGCAGAGAGTGAATCCATCAGCCTTACTATTTCTTAGAGCTCTCCCTATTCTTTCCCAAGTCTTTTTATTTATTTCTCTTACTTCTTGAAGCCATGGGCAATGAGTTTCTATCTCTTCTGAGAGATCTCTTAGAGCTTCCTTTTCTAGCCTTATTCCTTTTGTTTTGAGCAGCTTGTCTGCATTCTGTATAGCTACTTTAGAAACATTTGACCCCATTCTCATTGTCAGTCCTTAGGTGAATCAAGCACCGGGTCAGCGTCAATTCAGTCTAGCCCGGTACCCTTCTTACACAATCAAACTTTTACGATAAAATATGACCAGTGCTAGCATCAATATTACCTACCATATAGAATAGTGTACAACCTTTTCCTTTAATTTCCTTTTTTAGGCAGAGCTCTGTGTGACAGTGTGTCCTCTATTTTTCCTCAGTGTCTGAGCCACATGTTGGGCATCATCTGAGTATAGCCATCCTGCAGCTCCATGGCCCTGGGTTCTCTCAGATGGAGATTTAAAAGGACCTGGAAAATAAGAGGGGTCGAGAAACAGAGGAATGGAGGCCAAATAGCATTTGTATCAAGGCTTACTTTACATAGCAATATTTTGAGAATTTATAGGAAGAGGGGAAAACTGAAACTGAATTTCCAAGTACAAGATATTTGCATAACTTAAACATTGTAGCAGACATTAGACCCCAAAGTCTCTAGCAACATAAGTCCTCAGGCAGGTATGTGTGTTGGAATGTCAGTGTGACTTCCAGGCAACTCCTCTTTCAAAGGTCTGTATCAGACCATTGTTTAGCCCTGCAGGTGGTCGCCTCTAGACACAGGCTGTCAGAGTCCATAGCAGAGCTGAGTGGGGGGGGG
>JADRCC010325560.1:710-10727 GCA_019843855.1 Hylomyscus alleni | reverse complement strand
ATCGATTTTATATTGAGGTCTTTGATCCACTTTGACTTGAGTTTTGTGCAAGGTAATAAATATGTGTCTATTTACATTTTTTACATGCTGAAGTTCGATTAGATCAGTAGTGTTCATTGAAGATGTTTTCTTTTTTCCCATTGTTTATTTCAGCTTCTTTATCAAAAAACAAGTGTCTGTGGGTATGTGGATTTACTTCTGAGTCTTCAGTTTGATTCCATTGATCAACCCATCTGTTGTCAATATCATGCAGCTTGTATTACAATTACTCTGTAATACAGCTTGTAATCAGGAATGGTGATACCCCCAGAAGTTCTTTTTCTGTAAAGGATTATAAAAGCCATCCTGGGTTTCTTGTTTGTTTATTTTCTATATAAAATTTAGTATTGTTCTTTCAAGGACTGTAAAGAATTTTGTTGGAATTTTGATGGGGACTATAGATTGTTTCTGGTAAGGTGACTGTTTTCACTATGTTATTCCTACTGATCCATGAACATAGGAGATCTTTCCATCTTCTGATATTTTCTCCAGTTTCTTTCTTCAGAGATTTGAAGTTCTTGTCATACAGGTCTTTCACTTGCTTAGTTAGAGTTACACCATGATATTGTTTGTGGCTATTGTGAAGGGTATTGTTTCACTAATTTCTTTCTCAGTACTATTGTCATTTGTTTATAGGAGAACTACTGACTTTTATAAGTTAATTTGTATCAAGTTACTTTGCTGAAAGTGTTTATCAGCTGTAGAAATTCTACAGTGGAATTTTTTGAGGCCATTCATGCATACTACCATATCATTTGCAAGTAATGATACTTTGAGTTCTTCCTTTCCTATTTGCATCCTCTTTATGTCTTTTAGTTGTCATATTGTTCTAGCTAAAATTTCAAGTATTATATTGAAGAGGTACTGAGAGAGTGAATAGCCTTGTTTTATCCCCAATTTTAGTAGAATTGCTTTATGTTCCTCTCCATTTAATTTGATGTTGGCTTTTGGCTTGCTGTATGTATATTACCTTTACTATATTTAGGTATGTGTTTTGTATCCCTGATCTCTCCAAGACTTTTATCAGGAAAGGGTGCTAATTTTTTTCAAAGGCTTTCTCAGCATCGAATGAAATGATCATATGACATTTTAATTTCAGTTTGTTTATTTGAGGTTCATATGTTGAACTATCCCTACATCTCTGGGATGAAGTGTACTTGATTATGGTGGATGATCTTTTGTTGTTTTCTTGGATTTGGTTTAAGATTATTTTATTGAGTATTTCTGCATCTATGTTTATGAGGGAAATTCGTCTGAAATTCTCTTTATCTAGTCTTTCTATACGGTTTATGTATCAGAGTGACTGTGTCCTCATAAAATGAATTTGACAATATTGCTTCTGATTCTGTTTTGTGGAATAGTTTGAGGAGTATTGGTATTAGCTCTTTGAAAGTCTGGTAGAATTCTGTGCTAAATCTTTCTCTGGGCTTTTTTTTTGAGGGGGGGTTGGGTGACTTAGTTTTCAACTTCCTTTCTTCCTTTCCATCCCAAATGCTGCTACCCTGCCAGCCCCTCCCTCAGAGAGTCCCTCCCTTCATCCCTCTCCCCTTCTCTGAGATGTGGACCCCCTCTGGGTATTCCCCCACCCTGGCACATCAAATCATTGTCAGATTAGGCAAATCCTTTCCCACTAAGGCCAGACAAGGCATCCATAGAGGCTTAGCCTCTGGGAGCTCCCAGGGGTTTAGGTTAGTTGATTCTGTTATTCTTCCTATGAGTTTGCAATCCCCTTTAGCTTCTTCAGTCCTTCCCCTAACTCTTTCATAGGAGTCCCCGATCTCAGTCCAATGGTTGGCTGTAAGTGTCTACATCTGCCTCAGTCAGCTGCTGGTAGAGCCTCTCAAAGTACTACAACATGCTAGTCTCCTGCCTGGAAGCACAATAGTCACATCAGTAATAGTGTCTGGGTTTGGTGCCTACACATGTGATGGATCTCAAGTTGGGATGGTCTCTGAATGGCCTTTCCTTTAGTCTCTGTTTCATTTTTTGTCCCTGAATTTCCTTTAGACAGGAACAATTCTGGGTCAAGAATTTTGAAGATGGGTGGGTGGCCCCATGCCTTAAATGCGGGCCATATCTATCTACTAGAGGTGGTCTCTTTAGGTTCCATCTCTCCACTGTTGGCCATTTCAGCTAAGGTCATCCCTACTGTATCCTGGGAGCTTCCCACAACCCTGGTATCTGGGACTTTCTAGAGGTTCACCCCACCCCCACCCCCTGCTGCATACTTCTATTCATTCTCCTGGTACTGTGGGCTTCCTTCTCTCCTGTGTACCCCCTTACCTTATCCTGCCCCCTTTTCCCTCACTCTTCCCTCTTCCATCCAGGTCCCCCCTCCCTCTGCCTCTCATGATTATTTTGTCCCCTCTTCTAAGTGGGATTGAAGTATCTACACCTGGGTATTTCCTTAAAGAACCAACTCTTGGTTTCATTCATTCTTTGTATTGTTCCCTTTGTTTCTAATTGATTTCAGCCCTGAGTTTGATTATCTACTTTTCTTGGGTATGTTTGCTTCTTTTTATCCTAGAGCTTTCAGGTGTGTTTTTAAGTTGCTAGTATGAGATCCCTCTAGTTTCTTTATGGAGACATTTAGTGTTATGAACTAAGTACTTCCTCTTAGCACTGCTTTCATTGTATCCCAAAATTTGGGTATGTTATGGATTCATTTTCATGGGAGTCTAGGAAGTTTTCCATTTCTTTATTTACTTTACTCAGTGGTCATTGAGTAAAGAGTTGTTCAATGTCCATGAGTTTGTAGGCTTTCTGTTGTTTCCAGTATTGTTGAAGTCCAGCTTTAATCCATGGGGGTGTGATAAGATACAGGTGGTTATTTCACTTTTCTTGTTGAGGCTTACTTTGTGACCAAGTACATGGTCAGTTTGGAAGAACATTGTATGAGGGGCTGAGAAGAATGTGTATTCATTTGTGTTCGGGCGAAATGTTCTGTAGAGATCTGTTAGTTCCATTTGAGTCACATATCTGTTAGTTCCATTATTCCTGATTTGATTTCATCTGGATGACCTGTCTATTGGTGAGAGTTGGGTATTGAAATCTCCCACTAGTTATTTGTGAGATTTGATGTGCAATTTAAGCTTCAGTGATGTTTCATTTACAAATGTGGGTACCCTTGCAGTAAGGGTATAGATATTCAGAATTGAGATGATTTGATTTGGTTTATTTTTTTTCCTTTGAACATCATGAAGTATCCTTTTCTATCTCTTTTGATTAACTTTGGTTGAAAGTCTATTTTATTAGATATTAGAATATCTACACCAGCTAGCTTCTTAGGGCCATTTATTTAGAAAATCTTTTTCTAGCCCTTTACTCCTCTGAGGTAGTGTCTATCTTTAATGCTGAAGTATTTTTTGTATGCAGCAGAATGATGGATCCTGAATTTGTGTCCACTCTGTTACTTTGTGTCTTTTTTATTAGAAAATTGAGCCCATTAATGTTGAGAGATACTAATGACTAATGATTATTAATACCTGTTATTTTGATGTCGGTGGTGGTAGTGTGTGTGTGTGTGTGTGTGTGTGTGTGTGTACATGAGTTTCCCTTCTTTTGGTTTTGCTGGTGTAAAATTATTTATTTCCTGTGTTTTCATTGGGTTGGAGTTTTTCTGTAGGACTGGATTAGTGGAAACATATTGTTTCAATTTGATTTTGTCATTGAATATCTTGTTTTCTCTATGTGTGGTGATTGAAAGTTTTGCTGGTTACAGTAGTCTGGACAGGCATCTGTGGTTTCTTAGAGTCTGCAGGACATCTGGTCAGACCCTTCTGGCTTTTAGAGTCTCCATTGAGAAATCAGGGATAATTCTAATAGGTCTTCCTTTATATGTTACTTGTTCTTTCTCCCTTATGTCTTTTAATATTCTTTCTTTGTTCCATATGCTTAATGTTTTGATTTTTATGTAGTTAGAGGATTTTCTTTTCTGGTCCAATCTATTTCATGTTTGGTAAGGTTTTTATTTATTTATAGGCAACTCCTTCAGGTTAGGAAAAATTCCTTCTATGATTTTGTTGAAAATATTTTCTGGTTCTTTGAGCTGGGAATCTTCTTATATTCCTATTATTCTTAGGTTTGGTCTATTTTGTTTCCTAAATGTTTTGCATCTTGAAATTTTTAGATTTAACATTTTCATTTATCAATGTACCTATTTTTCTACCACATCTTCTATGCCTGAGATTCTTTCTTCCATCTCTTGTATTCTCTTGATGATACTTGTGTCTGTCATTCATGTTCACTTACCTGGGTTTCCCATCTGCAGGATTCCTTCAGTTTGTATTTTCTTTATTGAATCTATTTCCATTTTAAGGTCTTGAACAAATTTACTCATTGTCTTCACCTTTTTAATCACAATTTCTGGATTTATTTAAGGAATTTATTTATTTCCTCTTTTAGAACCCATATCATCTTCAAATTGTTGGTTTTAATGTATTTTTCTTATACTTCAGCTATGTTGGAATATTCAGTACCTACTATAGTAGAATGGCTGGCCTCTAGTGAAGACATATTTCACTGAGTGTTATTGATTGTGTCCTTATGTTGGTGTCCATACATCTGGGTTTGTGTTGATTTTAGTTCTAGGTGTTGATTTCTGAGTTTGTATTTGTTGGGTGGGTGTTTTCTTCCTTGGTTTTTGTTTTCTCTGTGGATTTCGAGACAACGTGAGGGCTGTGTATTGCCTGTTTTCCCAGGTTGCTTGGCTGATTTGTTCATGAGAATACTTGCTGGAGTTTGAGGCTCAGAAAAAGGTAATTTGGGTGAGGTGAAGGGTAGAGTGGGGGTGGGGATGATCTTTTGTAGTGATAGGTGTAACTCTAAGGATTGGGTCTAGGGGATAGAAAGAGTAGAGAATGCCCATAGGCAGCTTACCTGGTCTTCTTACAGGCATGGTCTATGGTTGATGAAGGTGTGTCTGTCAGGGTTGGGAGCTGGAGCACAGTGATGAGGCAGGGAGGGTAGGCCCGGGCAGTGGTCAGTGGGAAGCATAGATCAGGGTTGGAGGCTTCAACTGATGTTCTATTGTAGTCTTAGGGTCTACTCTGTGGATCTGGTCTGGGGGAAGAGAGAAGTGGAGAAGGTCTTCTGGCAGCCTACCTGGTCATCTGGCGGGCATGACCTGTTCGGGATTTCTTGAGATTATTTAATTCAGTATAATTTTGCTTTATATTTTCACTATTCTCACAGTTGATAAGGAAAGATCTTGTCTTATCTTTATTTATGCTTTTTGTTTATTTGAGGGTTTTCTTTTGAAGCAATAGCCTATTTTTATTTAAAGGATTTGTGGAACACCCTTTAACTTTTCTCAGACAATGAAATTCCTATTTATTTTTAAAATTTGTTCAAACCCTTTGTGAGGAGTTATTGATTTCTACTCCTATACGTACCAGGAAATTTTACTTCTTTGTCAATTATCTCAAGGCTGTTCCATTATATGGAATATATATCCCTTGGCTATACATGTCTTCTGACTTCACCTTCTACATGCTAGACACTGGTATAGGCCTTAGGGAGAGATGTGAACAAAAACAGATGGTTCTAGCCTTAGGGGGATTATATTCTAGTGGATATACAGTCAGACAAACTTGGAGTAAAGGTACAAGTTTTCCTCCATATCCCAATGCCATCTCCTCTGTTTATTCCCTTACCTGTGTCACATCACACTAACTTGCTTGTCCTCAAATATGTCAAACAGAATCTGGCATTCTAACTTACTAGTCTCCCTACTGGGAATGTTTTTCCTCCACAAGTCTGCCCAGCTCATTCCACCCCTTTCTTACAACTTCTGCTAAAATGTTACACACTCAGAGAAATACTTTCCAACTCTTCAGTTAAAAACAAAACAAAACAGTATCTCACCTCCACCACTCTCTAACACTCCCTAACTTCTTTATCTTGCTTTTTCTAGTTATTCCACATTTACTGTCTTACTATATATCCTCTAAGAAGGTGTTGAACAGATGAGGAACAGGGCTTTAGTACTGTGAATGGGTGGCTAAAAGGAGAGGGAGAAGAGAGTGGGCGCTCACACTGGCAAGCCGTGAGAAGTGACCACATTCTTCATAGACTTTTCGGGTAAGGCAAAATTGATAGATTGGATGTGTCAAAGTCAGAGAGAGAAGATGGTACAGGGGGTATTTGGTAAGGTAAGAGAGACTTGGTTTTGGACTTGTTAATTATTTTTCTTTAAAAATAAGTGCTGGGGTTGGAGAGATGGCTCAGCAGTTAAGACTGCTCTTCCAGAGGTCAAGAATTTAATTCCCAGCAACCATATGGTGACTCCCAGCCATCTGTAATGGAATCTGATGCCCATTTCTGGTGTGTCTATGGACAGCTACAGTGTACTCATATACATAAAATAAATAAATAATTCTAAAAAAATAAAGATAACTCCTAATTGAACTATTACATTTTATCAAAAAGTGCTCCTTAAATATCTATAAAGTGGTTGTGCTTTGGAAACATTTGCATCTAGATGAATGACCTGAATAGATAAGTGAATGAATGAAAAAATAAACCACTCTGCTATGGTTTGAATGTCTTCACTAAAACTCAGATAGAAATTTAATCTCCATTATGAAGTATTAAAAATAGAATTAGCCTGAGTGTTCTGGAAGATACCTGCTCTTAGGAGGCTGAGGCAGGACAACAAACACAAACACAACAACCACAAAGTACATATACACATGCACGCACGCGCGCGCACGCGCGCACGCGCACACACGAGTCTAAAAATGTAGAACAAGATGAGATTTTAAAGAAATTGTTAACATCATGAGGGCAGAGTGATTAACCCATGACTGAATTAATTGATTAGTGAGGTTTATTGAAAGGGGGCTTGTTATACAAGACAGTTTAGCTTTTTTCTTATATGTATGACTGTCCCCACTTGTTGCTCTGTGCTGCCTCTAGACAGTACAGTACTTACCACTGAAAGGACATTCACCAGAAACACATCCTTGACCTTAGACTGGCCAGAGTCCAGAACTGTGAGCTGAATAAATCTTTATTATTTTTGTAAAAGATTTTTTTGATTTTAAATTGTGTGTATATGTATGTGTCCATGTGAGACAATGTGAAGATGTGATTGCAAGTGCTAATGAAGGCCAGAAGAAGGTGTCAAATCCCATGGAGCTAGAATCACAGATGGTTGTGAACTGCCTGATTTGGGAGCTGAGAATCAACCTTGGGTCCTATGAAAGAGTGTTACAAATTCATAACCACTGAGTACAGATTTCAAATACATGTTTACATGTAAACATTTATAGTTAAGGGAGACATAAATGTCAGATCTGGCAGCATACACATACTAGTTGAAGCCTTCAATTGAAATGCAATTACCCTGAATTAATAAATTAAATTTATATTTATTTATCTTATTATTTATTTATTATTATACCACCAGTTGTACCTTTTTGTGTGAAGGTGCACACATATCCTGTTAGAAAGTGTAATATATGCTTTGAAGCAAACATAATAAAAAACTTTTATGAGGGTTCTGATTTGGTTGGGAATGGATTCTCTAAGGAAGTGCTATTGAATTTGTAGCCTAAAGAATAAAAACTGGCCAGGCAGTGGTGGCACACACCTTTAATCCCAGCACTTGGGAGGCAGAGGCAGGTGGATTTCTGAGTTTGAGTCCATCTGGGTCTACAGAGTAAGTTCCAGGACAGCCAGGGCTACACAGAGAAACCCTGTCTCAAAAAACAAAAACAACAACAACAAAAAAAAAACAAACAGAATTTCAGCAACCCTTTGTTGATTTCCCAAGATCAAATTTTGAGGAAGGGGCTTTAACAAAGGGTTGCTGAAACAAAGTGTCAGTATCTAAATTCATTCACCCATAATTTTAGCAGATGGAAGTCTCAAATCAAGATGCAGTGTGCTCTGGCTGACAGCTCTAAGAGAGAATCTTTTCTTTTCTGGTCCTTTTCTCTTCTGGTTTTCAAGTAGCCTCAGTTGTTTCTCACATTGTAGCTGCAAATGACGATCTCTGCCTCTGTCTTCACACAGCCTTCTTCCTCTGCTTTTGTTTTGTTTTCTTTTTTAGATAGAGTCTCATTACATAACACAAGACTGGTAATCTTCCTGTCTCCTGAGTGCTGAGATTACAAGCATGGGCCAGCATACCTGGATGTCTGGTGGCCTCTCTTTCAATGATGAAAGTGATTAGATTTAGGATCCCTTCTAAATCTAGGACAATTTTATTTCAATGTTTTTAACTTATATCATCTTCAAAGAGTATATTTCCAAATGAAGTTATGTTTCAAGGTTTTGAAAGTACATAAATAGGGGCACACAACATTGATGATGCACATCATTCAACCCATGACTGCCTTAGTAGTACTCTACTTGAAGCAGTGGTGCATTATAGCTGTCTCCAACCTGTTCTCAAGGGCTGATTTGTTAAACTGTGTGTGGTATTTTACCTGTGCTCTCAAATATTTGGGAGGTTGGAAGAGGATTATTTAGAATTTAGACCATTCTGAGCAACAAAGTAAGACCTTGTCTCAAGCTGACTTTTCCATTTTCAGCCATTTTGTTTTCTGATTGATGTTATATTGGTAAACTGAGATCAGTTGTGGTAAGGGTACTTGCATCATAAGCACTGGTAAATGCCACAAATCACATTTCTTATTCTTTTGGTGCACCATTAAACATTTACCATCACATCCCTAAGTTAAAGGCCATAATTTTATTTATTTATTTATTTATTTATTTATTTATTTATTTATTTTGAATATGAAACATTTTATTGCATTTTTGACTTCCAGAGGAAGTAAATTTTTATAACTTCATAGTATTTATTCACAAAGAAGGATGGTAAAGTCAAACAAAATAAAAGCAAACAAATGACAAAATACCCTCCCTGCCCCCCCTCAAATCCACAAACCTCAGTTAAGTATTGATGAGAGTTTGCTATTGTTATTTGGGGTGTTTTGTTTTGTTTTTGAGCTCCAAATAAGTACCCCCACTCTCCCCATAGCTGTCATCCAAGGCTAATGCTATTCCCAGGAAAATATCCACCAGGACTTGCAAGTCTTTGGGATCTGTGCTCTGCTAAACAGAGCACCCATCCTGTCACCTTCAAGATCGAGTTGTTGGTGTTGCAGTGACCTCACCTCTAAAACCATCCCCTGTCTCTCTACTTCCCCCACCATGCGAATTATTGAGTTATCTCGAATAACTCGGGTAGCCTCCAATTCCTTATGTAGCTCAGGATGACCTAGGACTTCTGTTCCCCTTCCTAAGTACTAGAATTGCAGACATGTAGTACCATGCACAGCTTCTGCCATGCTGGGTTTTAAACCCAAGGCTTCATTCATGTAAATCAAGTACCATAGCAACTAGGGGATATTCTCAGCCCATAATATTAACAAATATTCTGAAATACATAGAAGTCTGCTGCTCCTGCATGGGTATGGTTCCTCAAACTAGGACTACAGGAGTATGCTCCATTAGATGAGTTAGTGCATGGAAATACAAGAATGTGCTGCAAGTGATTCTTCAGGGGAGCTTTTCATCTAGGCTGTATTACTGCCCCCCAAAACCCCTTTATTCTAGCACATTCTTGACCTTAATTTGGTATTAGTTGTAAACTATATCACTTCTAAAACATGTTTTTTTACTGTACAGAAATTATACACTTGCCAACTAGCATTATGTGAGTTAATGACTTTGAAGTATCAGGGTTGACACTGGAAAGCCTGTTGTGAGCCAGGCCTTGTACTGACTACTGTACTTGTGTGAAATCCATTAATCTCCCCTAGAAATGTGGGGTGGGAGGGATAGCATCCTCTTCATATAGATGGAGAGAAATAGCATCTCTGAACGATTTCTGATTTTCCCAAGAGCGATAATTATGAAGGCAGTATGTGAAGTTGGGTTTGCTGACTGTGTAGCTACTTCCCCGAGTAGGACTCGGATCAATGGGATCAGTCTGCTAACACACAGCAAGCAGCACAGGAGAGG
>JADRCC010325381.1:0-12123 GCA_019843855.1 Hylomyscus alleni | reverse complement strand
CTTATGGATTTACAACATCCATATGTAATAATTAACAATAGTGTATGTATCTATAACATGTTCCTTTTACTATTATTAATGAGCCTATGAATACTAATTTCCATTTCTGACACTTGAACATGCTCATTGCTATGATAAAAAGCAATCATAATAAGACTAAAGTAGATATTCATTGATAACTGATTATAAGGACTTGTTTAGATACATATTTGATTTTTATCGATTAAAATTGTTTAAACTTTATACTGTACATCAATACCTATAATTGTTTCTACCTACCAGAGTTTTGTGGAGTGGAGTGTTGTTATCCTGTACTTTATGGCTAATATCGATTTATAAGTGAGTACATACAGTGTATTTCCTTTTGGGTCTGGGTTACCACAGTCTGGAAGGTATTTTTTAGTTCCCATGCATTTACCTGCAACATTCATGGTTTCCTTGTTTATAATAACTGAGTAATTCCATGGCGTAAATGAGCAACTTTCTTTGGTCCATTCTTCATTTGAGGGACATTTGGGTGGATTCCAGTTTCTACCTATTAAAAATAAACTGTTATGAACATAATGAAGCATGTATCCTTGTGGTAGAGTGGGGCATCTTTTGAGTATGTGCTCAGGGTCTTGAGGTAGAACTATTCCCATGTTTAACTTTCAGATTGATTTCCAGAGTAGTTATACAAATTTATACTTCCACCAATTGGGAGGAGGGTCCCCACTGCTCCACATCCTCATCATCATATGCCATCCTTCAAGATTTTTACCTTAACCATTCTGATATTTGTTAGATGGAATCTAAGCATCATTTTGTTTTGCATTTCTCCAATGATGAACATTGCTTTAAATGTTTCTTGACTGTTCAAATTCCTCTGTGGAGAATTCTCAGTTTACCTCTGTTATTGCATCTTTTTAATTGGCTTATTTATTTTGTTCATGTTTAACTTCTTAAGTTCCTTATTATATAGTAGATAGTAGTTGTCTGTCAGTTGAAGATTTACTGAAGATGTTTTCCAATGTGTCCAAATGACAGTGGTCTTTGTCTTACAGAAGCTTTTTTGTTTCATGAGATCCCATTTATTAGAATTTCATATGATGAGTTTTAGTCCCTCCCAGTTGTTCCAAGATCTGCCCACACCAACTAATTTTGTATTATTTTCTTCTAATTAAAAGCAGCTTGTGCTTCCCAAATAGTCTTCAATGTGTAGTCTTGCAAGAGAGGAACATGATGGACTTGTCTGTGGTTACACTCTTGAAAATTTTTTTTTCTTCCTAAGCAGGGTACAGTTGGCAGCAGCATCTAGGTTAGGCTTTGACCTTTGTATTCATCACTTCTCTTTGTGATAAGATTCTTTCTGTATGGCCCTTGACAGGTGTTGTACATCCTATTAAGTATTCTTTATTAGATATTTTCTTTATTTACATGTCATACAATATTTCTTTCCCAGTTTCCCCTCCAAAAATAAAATAAAATAAAAAACAAAAACAAACACCTGTTCCCGCCCTCCTTCCCCTGCTCACCACCCCACTCTCTCCTGCTTACTGGCCCTGACATTCCCCTACATTGAGGCACAGAACCTTCACAGGGCCAAGGGCCTCTCCACACATTGATGGTCGACTTGACCATCCTCTACTATACTTATGATGCTGGAGCCATTAGTCCCACCATCTGTACTCTTCGGTTGGTGGTTTAGTCCCTGGGAGCTCTGACGGTACTAGTTAGTTCATATTGTTGTTTGTCCTAAGGGGCTACAAACCCTTCAGCTCCACAAGTCCTTTCTCTGGCTCCTTCATTGGGAACTTTGTACTCACTCAGTACAACGGATGGCAGTGAGACTCTACATTAGTCAGGCACTGGCAGAGCCTCTCAGGAGACACCTATATCATGTTCCTTGTCAGCCAGCACTTTCTGGCATCCACAATAATGTCTAGATTTGGTGATTGAATATGGAAGGATTCCTAGATGGAGCAGTCTCTGGATTGTCCTTTCTTCAGTCTCTGCTCCATAGTGAGACTCTGTAACTCCTTCCATGGGTATTCTGTTTCCCCTTTTAAGAAGGAATGAAGCATTCATATTTTGGTCTTCCTTCTTCCTGAGTTTCTTGTGGTTTGTGTATTGTACTTTGTGTACTGGAAACAACCCAGATGTCCCTCAACAGAGGAATGGATACTGAAAATGTGATACATCTACACAATGGAGTACTACTCAGCTATTAAAAAAAATAAATTTATGAAATTCTTAGGGAAATGGAAGATCTGGAGAATATCATCCTGAGTGAGGTAACCCAATCACAAAAGAACACACATAGCATGCACTTTCTGATAAGTGGATATTAGCCCAGAAGATCGGAATATACAAAGCTAATAAATATTTTAATAAATGAGTGATATGACAGGTACTCCTTAGGCTAAAGATCTATCCTAACATGTTTACTGAAAGTTTACTTTGTTGTTTTACATATTGTTATTAATACCTCTGCATTCTGTTTTAGTACATACATATCTGTCAGGAGCCATAATGGGACAAGCTAATAACTAACAGGTGATCATCCTGAAATGACCTACTTCAGATTATTATATAATCAGCGACATGTGCACCCTTATTAAGCAAGGCTGTATTCATTTAAGGATTCATTTTAGGAAAGATTTCTGCTATTAATATGCTTTTGCTGTTGTTATTATACAAATATGACAATCACTCAATAATAGCACACCCCTTTGGAGCAGTTCTCTTCAGATCCAAAAAGATGTTCTGTCTCATAGTGATGATATGTAGATAACTTTCTGACTTAATACTATGTGATGCTCCTATAAGAATTTCTAAAATATATCAGTGATTATTAAACTCATTTATAGTGGGACTGCTATGAGGTACTTTTCTGCAAGTTAATACTTCAATGAGAACTCTGCCAGTCTCCCAATTGTCTCCAGTTAATTGCTCTTAGATAGTAACTGTTATCTTCCTCCTTCACCTCAGTCATTGGACTTCTGGCAGTCTCTGCTTGGAGGATAACACCTGGGAGCTAAGACAGATGCTCTCTGTTGACTGTCCATTCGTCTTTGAAGAAGCCTCATGAGTATGCCTATCACCCGAGTACACTCATCGCCTTTGTATGCTCATCACCTGTGTATGCTCACTGCCTGAGCACACGCACTGCCTGAGTATGCCAGCCACCTGAAGATCTTCTGAACCTGAGGACTTTGGCACCTGAACTTTCTTTGCAGTATAATCTAGAGACTTGGTTTTGGTTTCTCTTATGACTATAAAAACCCTAGCTTATTCTTAGAAGAGTGGAGCCTTGATTGGGACACAACTTGGTTTCATGTTTTGTCTTTGCATTTCAAACCCTCTATTTCAGGTCCTTTGTTCCCTCCTGACTGAGAGAACCCTGTAAAACTGTGGGCAGTTTCAGATGGCGCCTGAATGTGGACTCAGGTATGGAGGATTTATAAAGGACATACTGTCAAAAAAGCAGAGCTCTACCTAAAAATTCAGAAGGTAAGGATAAAAGGTCATACACCATTCTGCACGGTAGATAATTTTGATGCTAGCACTAAACTTATTTTTTATATTGTAGAAGTGTTGCCGTGTAAGAAGGGTATAGGGCTAGGTTGGATTGGCATTGACCCAGCGTTTTAATTCACCTAGGGATGTGACATTAAGTATGGGTTTGAATGAGTTAAAAAGCAGTGATACAGAGTGCAAATAAGTTGCTTCAGGCAAGAGAAATCAGGGTGGAAAAAAATGCATTGCAAGGAACTACGGTTCAAGATATTCTGACGCAAAGACAGGAGAATAAAGGATGTTTTAAATGTGGTAGTATGAATCATTTTAAATATCATTGCCCTAAGAAATTAGGAGCCATGAACAGGCAGCAATCAGGCACTGCCCAGGGAATCTGTCCTTATTGTATAAAAGGGAAGCATTGGGCCAGAGACTGTAGATTTATAAAAGGCTTTCAAGACAATACCTTTTTGGGAAACGAGTGGAGGGAGCAGCCCCAGGCCTCCTTCCTAAAACAACAGGCAGCATATGGGGCCATGAGGCTGCCTCCCAGCCAAGGAAATACGTCTTTGAACTTTTCAGGGAAACCCCAGGAAGTGCAGGATTGGACCTCTGTTCCACCTGTCACACAGTATTAATGCCAGAAGTGAGAGTTCAAATTCTGCCTATTGGAGTCTTTGGGCCCTTTCCCACAGAGACTTGGGGGTTGCTTATAAGGAGAAGTAGCTCAATGTGAAAGTATTGAAGATTTATCCAGGTGTTATTGACTGTGATTACCAGGGGGAGATTAAGATTATGGCTACTTCACCTTGTGGTATTATTACAGTACCTGCTAATCAGAGAGTTGCTCAGATTATTTTAATTCCTCTGTATCCAATGCCTTCTAATTTTGTTAAAAAAGAGAGAGGAGAGAGTTGTTTTGGTTCTTCTAAAGAATACTGAGTACAATCTATCACTAGCAAAGAACTAATCTTAAATTAATTATTGAAGGAAAAAGTTTTGAAGGTTTAATAAATACTGGTGCTGATGTGACTATCATTAGAGGAAAAGATTGGCCCTCAACTTGGGCTTTATCTAAGACAATAACTCATCTCCAAGGAATTGGTTAAGCTAATAACCCAAAATGAAGCTCTAAGCTTCTAACCAGGATAGATAAGGAAGGTAATTCAGGACAAATTCAGCCTTATGTTGTGTCAAATCTGCCTGTTACTCTGTGGGGAAGAGATCTTTTGTCACAAATGGGTTTTGCTCTGTGCAGCCCTAGTGAAATAGCTAATAAGCAGAGGTCATAAGAGGACTAAGAGGACATTAGAACATCTGAAGGCCTTAAGCCTCATCTTAATAGTAAAAGTTTGAAGCATTTTCCATGGTGGTCACTATCTTGCCTGTGCCCCATGCAGATAAAATTCAATGGGTTAATTATATTCCAGTTTGGGTTGATGAGTGATCTTTATCTCAAGAAAAGATAGAAGCTGCTTCTTGGCTAGTGCAGGAGCAATTGGAAGCAGGACATCTGAGGGAATCTAATTCTCTATGGAATATACCAATATTTGTCATCAAGAAAAAAATCAGGTAAATGGAGATTGTTAAAAGATCTAAGAAAGTTAAATGAAACAATGGTAGTTATGGGAGCATTACAAACTGGACTTCCATCTCCAGTGGCTATTCTAAAAGAATATTATAAAATAGTTATGGATTTAAAAGATTGTTTCTTTACAATTCCTTTGCACCCTGAGGATTGTGAGAGATTTGCATTTAGGGTTCCATCTGTTAATTTTAAAGAACCTATGAAAAGATATCAATGGACTGTCCTTCCTCAGGGAATGGCTAATAGTCCTACGTTATGTCAAAAAATTGTGGCACAAGTCATTGATCCTGTAAGGAAAAAATGGCCAATGATATATATTTCCCATTACACAGATGATGTCCTATTAACAGGAAAAAATCCTCAGGATGTACTTTTATGTTATAGAGGTTTACAAGTTGCCTCCTACAGCATGATTATGGCAAAAGGCATCTTGCATATCTCTCATACATTCAAAGGTGTCTCCTAAACATAATATCTTGCCATATTATGAGGCAGTAGCTCATATGATCATGCTTAGTAGAAAGCAAGCATGGACTTATTTTGGCAAGGAGCCAGATGTTATCATTCAACCTTTTACTTTAGGTCAAGACTCCTGGTTGAAACAGCATAGTACAGATTCGTTGCTTGCTCAGATATGATTTCAGGGAATTATAGATAATCATTATCCTCAGGATAAATTGATAAAATTCTTAAATGTACATGAAGTGATATTTCCTAACATGACTTCTTTACAGCCTTTGAGTAATGCCCTTGTGATATTTACTGATGGTTCCTCTAAAGGACAAGCTGGATATCTTATGAATAATAAACAGGTAGTTATAGAAACTCCTGGTGTCTCAGCTCAGTTAGCTGAATTAACAGCAGTATTAAATGTGTTTCAGGCTATGACTGATACTTTCAATCTTTTCACTGGTAGGCTATATGTGGCACAGTCAGTTCCTTTACTAGAAACTTGTGGTACATTTAATTTTAATACTACAGCAGGATCCTTATTTTCACAATTGCAAAATGTAATTCTTGCACCAAAAAATCAGTTTCATAAGGAGCTCATTCTGGTCTTCCTGAACCATTGGCTGGAGGTAATAATTGTATTGACAGAGCTCTTGTAGGAGAAGTCTTAGTTTCAGATCCTGTTGCACTACCTAAAGAGGATCATAATAAATTCCATCTTTGTAGCCATACCTTAAGACTTAAACATAAAATTTCCAAAGATCAAGCAAGAATGATTATAAGACAATGCCCTAATTATGTTATTCTATCTCCAGTTCTGCATTTAAGGGTAAATCCAAGAGGCCTTTTGCCCAATTATATTTGGCAGAATTTATGCAGAATTTGGAAAGCTGAAATATATAATGTTTGTATTGATACTTGTTCAGGATTTATATTTGCTTCCCTTCATATAGGAGAGGCCTCTAGAAATGTAATTGCTCATTGTTTACAAGTCTTTAATGTTATGGGCTTAACTAAAGTTATTAAGATGGACAATGGGCCAGCTTACTCTGGCAAAAATTTTGTGTCATTTTGTGAAAATTTTGACATCAAACATAAAACTGGAATTCCCTATAACCCAATGGGGCAAGGGATTGTTGAACATGCATACTGCACTCTTAAAAATTGGCTTTTGAAAATAAAGGGGGGATTTTGTATCCTCCTAGATCTCTAAAGGGACACCTTGCTTTTGTGTTATTTGTTTTGAACTTTTTGCAGACTGACATCAAAGGTCAGACCACTGCAGACCGACACTGGCATCCTGTGACTGTCCTGCCTGAGGGCTGTCTCTTCAGATCCCGCCTGCCAAGGATTGCCCCTCCTCTCTGCCCACCTCCTGCTAGTTGCCATGCCTCTCTCCTAGTTTGAGTTACGCTGGAAGTCCTGCCTCCAGAGACTCAAGAGAAGCTGCTGATTGGGCCAGGTTGCTGACAAACTTTTGGGAGGGGTTTTACCTTATCTTCTACCTGGTTTCACTTTGTAAAAAAGGATCATTATTAAATGGAACATGGTTGAGTAAGCACTGACATGTCTTGGCCCATTTTTATAACCTGTCCACGTGGATAAGGTAATTTTATAAGGTGATATATTATGGCTAGCCAGGTCCCTGACTCCATCTTCCAGAGGACCCACTTGTATGTGGCTGCTGGCAGCTGGCGCTTCCAACGTAAGCCTGGATTGGAGCAGATGGGGACAATACACACACACACACACACACACACACACACACACACACACACACACAAGGCAAAATTGTCTGGTTTTTCCAGCTAGTAGCCAGGAACAGGTGGCTGGACAGGGTAGAAACTGCCCTTCTGTTGTCCAAGTAGTCTCTAAGGAGAGCGTGAATGGATTTTACACACTTGCCAGGAAGTGGAGGTGCTACATACACATCAAAGGCAGCAGTATTTAGGCACACTCCCTGTGGCTATTTCAGGATTATTTCCTGGTTACTAATCAATGTTGTCTTATTTACATGTATCTATGTGTGTTTCCTGTCCAGTGAATGATAGTCTTTTGTGTCTTTGTTTAATAACACGTGGCCAAGATGGCAGCCGGAGGCTTCCCCCTGCCTACCGCTCTGAGCCAGGCCGTCCTGGCCAGCCGCCTCACCTGCCCAAGCAGAGGATGAAGGAGGCCCTCTGGGCCGGCCCTGGGATCCAGTGGCTCTGTGGAGGTTAGCCCTGACCAACTGTGCAGGCTGCCCAGGCAGAGGGAGCCACATGTCACGTCTTCTGCCCCCGGCTGGTGCAGGCTGTGCCAAGATGGCAGCCCAGCCTAACGCAGTGCCCTTGGGTGTCCTCACAACAGAGCCTATAACTAACTGGGGCCTGAGTCAGGCAGGCCGGGGAGCTACTGCCTGACTCGAGATCTGAGGCTGCTCTCCGTTTGCCAGGGCAACAGTGGTATGCCGCAGATCAGAGCCCGAGAGCTGGCCAGAGCCAACAGCTCAGTACGTGCGGGGCCAGAGTGACCCGAGCAGAGAGGAGTGCTTGCCACAGGAACAGTCCTGGGTGGTGACCAGGCGGGGCCCAGAGCCCCAGCTCGGCCAGATTCGACTGTGGGTGCCAAGAGCTTTTTAAACTGTGCTGATGTGGTGTGGGCAAGCACAGAGCTGGGGGGTCCCAACCCAGCTCCATGGACGGGCATTAGCTCGAGGTGGAGAACACACAGGCCTCAAGATCTGAGGCCACTCTCGGGTTGCCAAGATGACCGAGGAACACTTTGGAGCTGGGCGGGAGCCAGACGCAGACGTGGGGCCTCTTCCTGCCCACTGGAGCTGGCATCCTGGAGGCAACCAGCAGGTATCCAAGAGGTGGAGGCACAGGGAGGGGCTCGAGTGCACACATGGCCCCAGTGGCAGCCATGGTGGACAGTGGCCCTGCAGGGGGTGCAGCCAGGCCAAGCCCATGGACTCCACATGCTACAGATGCCCCCTGGCTGCCACTCTCGCCACAGAGCCACGGGGAGTGGACGATCACAAGCCAACCAGTGGTCCAGAGCAAGTGGTATCTGGGGTCGTGTGCATGTGCACAAGCCTGTGCGCACGCCACGATTTTTTTAATCTAAGGTTTCTCGGCCACTTGGTGCCATCTGGTGATCATTGATAGTGATTGCAAGCTAATGATTCAAACAGCTGCTTGATCTCGCTTTAAAAATTACCTTGCCTTTGTTTCATTATGAGGTTCTCCCAGACTAAAATAAATAATATTCAGATGTTTTTGATTGCCTCAAGGAGAGGAGATATCTACGTTTTTTCCACAGATTACTTAAAGATACAGCTGCACTCTTGTTGAAGAGGCTTGCTGAATACAGGTAAATATAGTTAACTTGGGAACTCGCCTGCCGTCCCAGCTTTTTGAGAGTTATAACCAAACAGATTTCTTATGTATACTTTTGACATATAAAATATAGTATTCAAAACAAAAAAATTATTACAAAAGCTAATCTAAATTGCCTGGCTAATAGAGCTATTAGAGATCTAAAACTAATTCTAATTACGAGCTAGCCAGCTCGTAGACATGTGTACACATTTTACACCATTGTGGGCAAATAAACTGGTCTCTAGTCCAAGGGTGAGTCAACCTTGCTGTGACGTATAGTTGTCTGCTTCCTGCTTTGAGACAGGGTCTCTATAAGATATGTAGCCCCCAAAGTTTCCAGTTCTCCTCGGTTTAAAAAATATACCAAGTCAAGAGATGGTAACTTCAGCTACATTCTACTCTTGATACTAGCAAACAGCTAAATTTGATCTATAAAGGCTAGTCCTCCTGATCCAGATGTGAGACCAAAAACCAGTAAATTTCTTCTTCCCTGCGCCATAGGGGTAAAACACACCTAGGGAAAAGTCAGACATGCATGCAGTGAAGCTCAGGCCAGAAGAGCTGCTGCTAGAGCCAATCAGATCTGACTAGCTGCTGCTGTGTTGGTTGCCTAATCCTAAAGAGCCTGACATTCCAGCTTTGCTAACAGAGGTCTTTGCTCCACTCTGAGAAACCTTACTACCAGGAAACAGGGTCTCTACATTCAGCTCAACTGACATAGTGCTGAAATTACAGACATACACACCTCTGGTCTCAGACTTGTGATCCTCCTGCTTCTGCCTCCTTCAGCAGATCCTACTGGCGTGAGATCTCAAACCTGAGACAGCCCTGCGATGGTCTCACAGAAATTGAGACTAGGTAATGTCCGTGCCATTCACCACTAACCTTTACATTTCAATTGACTAAATATAATTCTCTATTAGACAGTCTTACTATAACCCAGGTTAGCTAACTACAGTTCAAAAACAGAGAGACACCAAGAAAACTTTATATTGTAGAGATAATGATTTTAATATTGATTTTTAAGAATATAATTACTTAATTGAGTTTTGCCTTCTAAGAGTTATAGTTATGACTTAATATTACTTATTATTAAGACAAAGGTAGTAAAAGTTTAAAAACAGCCGTGGCCAGTGTAGGCCTACTGCCATCTATAATTACTTACTTATTTATATAGATTGGTAAATACAAGATTTTATTTTAGTAAGGAAATATAATTAAAAGGTTATTCAGTGTTAAACAGACTCTTAATAAATTTCCAGAAAGGCTTGTTCCTGAAAATTGTTCAGAGAACACTCAAATAAAGTTTTATTTGGTTACTAACAATGCTTTTACAACACCAAGGTTATGAAAATATTTTCATCAAGAATCAGCCTGTAAAGGAAACTGAGATATAACAACAATATTACTCTTAAATTCTTTTGAGTGTTACTCAGGTAATTTGCTAAAAATATTTATCTTTAAGTTATTGCTATCCACAGAGAGGCCTCAGATTGACTTAAGAGATTTTCCTTTTGTGTTTACAGACCAGGCCTTAGAAAGTTTTCCTATCTTTGCCTCTCCCTTACCTTCTTATAACAACCTTATTACTAGTCTATCCAGATATAGTTCAAAGCGATTTTAAACTTGAGGCTCTTAGAAAAATCAATGAGGTCATAGAACTTATAGATATATTACTATCTGGCTTTCCTATTCCATATAAAGTTATTAAATATTTAAGGTTGTTTTTCCTTCTTCATCCCAATAATTTTATAAACATTATCTATATTCATTTTAAGATATTGTCTTTAAATTTGGTTAAAAGACTCATATTATTTCTTTGTCTCTGCTTGGTACTAGAAGCTAAAGCTTTAAATTTCTCAGGGTAAGTTAACTATTTAGCCTTATTTTCATCAAAATTTTATGTCAAATTATTTGTTTTTAGTTACTTTTGGCTAAGACCTCACCTTAAAGCTCACCTGACACATAAGACTTAATTCCTTTGATAAATTTCACTGGTGAGACGTACAGCCTTTTCTAAATTAGAAAAGATTTATTTCACTTTTCTATCATGATCAATTACAATCTAATATTTAATTTGTGTCACTACATCTCTTTGACAAAGAGAAAACATTAATATCTCTAATATCTCTTCTCTTATTGAAAATAAAATTTTATATCTTTTCATAATGCTATTGGTGGTAGTATATAGTCATATATATATATATATATATATATATATATAACATTTGTTTTCTCTACTATAGTTAATTTGACTTTTATAACTTATTATAATATTTGGCCTATTACTTAATGATAATTTTCTAGACAAAATTTTATTTTCTCCAAAGTAAACAAATTGTTTTTATTCTTACTTTTATTTCCTATAAAATTATATACACCTCGTAACTTTATGTTACTTCTTCAGCCCTTTTATAAAAATATATGTCACATGTTTTATTCTCATGATTTTCTCCCTATTTCAGCACAAATAACCAAATTGTGTGCTGTAGTATCGATGTATTCAAGTGTTAAAATTTTAACCTTATCTTATATATTGATATATGGGTGCATATATATATATATATATATATATATATATATATATATGAGCTCTTTTTTACTTATATTATCTAGATATTTTTAAATTATTATTCTGATTTCTATATTAAAAACAATATATTTTCATGTGACTATTAATGCCTCCTCTGGCTTTCAAGTTGTTATTGCCTTTACATTAATAACAACAAAACTTTAATTGTTTATTGTCTATATTATATTTCTATATGTAATGTTCCTAGTCAAATTAATACAGATATTGAAACTGACTATTATAGTCAAACATTTAAGACATTCTGTCAATAATTTAATGCCACCCATACTTACTAAAATAATCAATATTTTTAAGAGACTATGTTCAATGTGCACTTTGCACATTGAAAATTTGATTTTTGTATTTTTTATATTAAATGAGGGGGAGTGTGCACTACTCTGCATTCCAGAGTCACTGCCAAAAACATTTTGGTTTTTGATGTTTTAAAAAGCATGTTTTGTTTTTTAATTAATTTGAAAAATATTTCATTTTTTGCCTCTTTTAAGGCATACCTCACTTTCTACTTGTTTTTAAAGACATGTTACCTTTTGCTTGTCTTGAAATATATATATGTATCTTTTCACAGTCTTATGCTAGAGGTCAGCTTGCTGCAGATCACCATTGTCATCCATACATTTTCAGTGTTTATGCCA
>JADRCC010325241.1:397-13271 GCA_019843855.1 Hylomyscus alleni | reverse complement strand
CCAAAGTCCAAGACTCCAGCGACTCTCTGGTCTCAGCCGCTCAGGTAGCTGAAACTCTAGATGCATGCCACACCTCCACGTCCCACCTCCACCCTCAACCCCACCCACACCCCTACTCCTTCTCAGAACTATTGATTAAACTCTGTGCAAGGGTAAGATCAGCATTGCCATGACAGGGTTTTGTGGGCCACCAGATGCTTCAGTTTGTGGAGCTGACATTTAGAATAGAACCTTAACTGTTTAGGAATCATTTATAGAGGAGAGGGTAGGAAGTGTGACCCCCCTCACCTCCCCCCACATCTGTTGGCGGTCAATTGGCTTTATGAGAATCACAGAAGAGCCCTTCAAAGAGACCCTGCCAACCAGTTCCTAGACATCGGCTCATCTATCACATAGAAATCATAGTGATCCCCCTCTCTCCTCAGAGCTGACTGCGGTGGTGAGGAGCAGAGGAGAACTTGTCTATGGCAGTCCCCAGTGAACTTAGAGCACTGTCTAAATGAACCACCGCTGGGACAGGGGCAGCAGGACAGTTTACCTCGCCATTCCCGAGGTTCAGATACAAGCTTTCCCTGCTGAGACATTCAGCTGAGAGCAGACACACTCTGTTGGGCTTCAATATTGAATGAAAAGCACACAGAGCCTTTCCCTTGTTTCACTTCCTCTCAGCTCCCTCGAAAACAAAGGGCAGGCCCTCTTCGTGCTTCCTGCTGAGTTTAGACAGAAGGTGTTGGGTTTCAAGTCCATCTCAATCCCAGAGAAGTCTGTAAAAGAGTGAGACATCTGAGCAGGGAGTCCGAGGACACACAGCCTTGGTCCTCCCGGCTTTCAAACGCACTGCCTTCCCCCTCGCTCTCCCTCTCAGGGTCCCCATAAGGGCAACACACTAGAGACCTTGGACAGTGTAACTGATGGAGTTGCTTTGAGGTCGGGGAGAATGGAGAGGAGGTAGCCTGAGGATACTCTGGTATGCTTGGTCCAGCAGCGTCAGCTTGATGAGATAGTTCAGACTTGCTTTCAGGAGAGTCCTAGGTAACCCAAAGCTCGAGTTAATCTCTGTGATGGTTTGATGGTTTGATCTCTGTGATGCTTGGCCCAGGGAGTGGCCTTATTTGGAGGTGTGGCCTTGTGGGAGGAACTGTGTCACTGCGGGCACTTTAAGCCCCTCATCCTGGCTGTCTGGAAGTCAGTCTTCTCCTAGCAGCCTTCAGATGAAGATGTAGAACTTTCAACTCCTACACCATTCCTGCCTGGATGCTGCCATGCTCCTGCCTTGATGATATTGGACTGAACCTCTCAATCTGCAAACCAGTCCCAATTAAACATTCTTCCTTATAAGAGTTGCCTTGGTCATGGTGTCTGTCACAGCAGTAAAACCCCAAGACACCATCTCTTCCTGGCTATTGCTATTCTCCACCTACCTTAGATGCTAGCATTCTTAATATAATAAAAGTTATTATTATTATTATCATTATCATTATCATTATTATTATAAACAATAAATTCAGGCTGCGTCTGCCAAATTCCACCTAAGTGATGGGAGATATGGCGTTTCACTATCTAGTTGAACCTGCCTTCCCTACCCAGCAAGGAGGCTCCAGTGATCCACACACACCTTTGCTTTGGCTGTGCCACCTCTCTCACTTCCTTGGGAAGGCCCCTGCTAACATCACTCCTTCATCCTTTTGTACCCTCCTCATGAAGCCTTTCATCGAACTTCGGTCCCACTGCTCATTTTCCCCCTCTCTGACTTCTTCTGGAGTGTGTGTTTTATACTACTCTGCCCTCTAAGGATTTTCTGTTCCTTCTTCATTAATAATTGAGTCCCTTTGTATTAACCATTACATTAAGCCCTGGAGGCTAATAGACTATTAAAACATGGCTTCTTCCACAGAAGGAATCTGCCATCAGTTATATATAATGTGAAGAAGGAGGGAACATTACATGATACATTGCAAAGAGTGCTGATTTTCTTCTGAAAATGATGAAAGCCATTGCAGAAGTTTTGAAAATTTTCAGTGCTTTACTGAGGTATAATTGACACACAATGAACTGCATACTTGAAATGTACAAGTTCATATGTTTGGGCATCTTTATACGCCCAGAAAATCACCACTACTATGTGGTGATTGTCACAGTTCATTTTTTTTTTCCTGCTATAAAAAACTACCACTATTTGGGTAATGTGTAAACAACAGAAGTTCTTTGGTTTACTAGCTCAAAGCTCAGATTCAAGAGCTTGGGCTGCATCGTAACACAGCAGAAGGGTAAGAAAGGAGAAGACATTGGCCTGACTCACCCTTTCTATCATGACTTTACTCTCTTGATAACAGCGTTATTCCTAAACACATGACTTCAAAGCCATTGTAACCTAACCCTCCCTCAAAGGTCTAACATTCTGTAGTTGTTACATGAGATTTGTGGGAAGCAGAACTGTATTAAAACTGTGTTCAGGGTCCAGAAACATGGCATGAGGAAAGAGTCTCTGATATTCTAGTGTTTTCGTTAGTTAGGGTTTTCCTGCTGTGAACCTTCGTCATGAACAAGGCAAGTCCTTTAAAGGACAACATTTAACTGGGGCTGGCTTACAGGGTCAGAGGGTCAGTCCATTATCATCAAGGTGGGATCATGGCAGCATCCAGGCAGGCATAGTGCAGGAAGTGCTGAGAGTTCTACATCTTCATCTGAAGGCTGGCTAGAGAATACTGGCTTCCAGGCAGTTAGGATGAGGATCTTAAAGCCCACACCCACAGTAACACGCCTACTCCAACAGGGCCATACCTCCTAATAGTGCCCCTCCCTGGGCTAAGCATTATACAAACTATCACATCTGGGTAGGACTACTTTCAAATCTCCATGTAGCTTTAACTTCTCTCCAGTCTACACAGACACTTGGGAAGACTAGCATTAATACGCCAGATGCTCTCTGGACTACAATCCACACTGAGAAGCCTCAGCAGCTTGTACTCCTCTTTCACGTGCTGGGTGGTGCCAAGACCATACTGGACACAGGGTGCATGCTTGCTTGGATTCCCTGCCTGGCTTACTCCGGACACTGTTCGAGTCTACATCCCGATGTTGGGATTCCTGGGCCTCTGCTGGCTTTCTCTCTGTCTCTGCTGTCTACCCTTCTCACTGGAACCATTTTGCTCCTGAATTCTGGCTGTCTTTTGAGCTGGCAGATAGTTTCATATTCTTAGCATATAGGTGATCATTGTCTTGGTCATTGCCAAATGACCTGGTTCTTGCCAAATGTGAAGTCTATGGTCTCAGTCACTCATGGGGCTACTCAATGGGGAGAAGATTTTCTCCCGATGTGCACTGGGAGATCTGCAGAGGTAACAGCTGGCACAGTGACTCTTAGCTGCTTTTCTACTCTCAACCTGCTGGTCAACAGCTGGTGCTCAGAGAACAAGAAGGTGAGAAATAAAGGTCAGGGTCACTAGGTCACTGGGTCACATGAGACATGATATTAATAACTATGGGACTTAGAGAAAGAGAATTTTAAAAGATTAATGTTATGTGTATGGGTATTCTGACAGCACACACACTTCTGTCTGGTGTCCACAGAGGCTAGAAGGGGTCATCAGATCCTCTGAAACCAGAGTTACAGATAGTTCTTAGCTGCCATGTGGGGAATAGAATCAAACCTCAGTTCTCTGGAAAAGCAGCCTGTGGTTTTTTTTTATTAACTTATTTATTTTTTTCTTTTTAATGAACAAACAAAAACAACAAGAACAAACCCCTATTGCCTCCCCCGTCCCCATGCCTACCACCCCACCCTCTCCCACTTATCAGCCCTGTCATTCCCCTACACTGGGCAGCCTGTGTTTTTTAACAGCCGAGTCACCTCTCCAGTCTCTAGAAAGAGAGTTGGTTTGTTTGGTTTTGTTTTTGTTTTTGTTTTTTTGTTTTTTTGTTTTTTGTTTTTTTTTTGGTTTTTTCAAGACAGGGTTTCTCTGTATAGTCCTGGCTGTCCTGGAACTCACTCTGTAGACCAGGCTGGCCTCGAACTCAGAAATCCACCTGCCTCTGCCTCCTAAGTGCTGGGATTAAAGGCGTGAGCCACCATCGCCCGGCAGAAAGAGAGTTTTTAATCTCAATTCTTCAATAAAGCCTTATCAGAAACCTCCATCCCAGAAAGGTAATAAAGGGCAAAACCCATCACCCCAATGTTCCAACAGCCTGAGACAATGTCCATCCAATGAGAACAAGAGTAAAGACTTCTCCAAGCATCGTGGCTCCTCTGTGCTGCTGTAATGAGCATCAAAGCAGATAAAGTATAAACGAAGGGATTGGCTTGTTGCAGTTCTAGATGTTGGTGAGCCTAATGAGGCAGCAGGAAACTCTGTGGATGAAGAGGGGTTGAGGGGTCGCTTCTCCCTCTGACATGATGTTTTACTCTTGGGTCTTTGTGTGATGGGGCAAAAGGTACAGACCTACCTCTTAATGTCTGTCACAGTGGTGATTACATCTCAACATGTTTCAGAGGGAGTGCTCAAACCACAGCACTGAACACATCGCCCGCAAATATTTCCTTCTTTTTTCCCCAGGTAACAACTGATCTGGGAAATTCCTGATAAGTTTGAGTTTTCTGGAATTTGGTATTAAAACCCAAATAGTACACACCCCTTATTCTCTTAGCTTCTTTCACTTGTCACTTTTAGTTGGAGATTTATTCATGCTGTCTCCTCCATTAACAATCTCTTCACTGCTGAGAACTGTCCCAGCGCATGACATGATAGAGTATTTAATAACTCATCTGTGGAGAACATTTGAGTTGTTTCTGCTCCTTCCCTGTAATGAACAATGCTAGGAACTTTCCCATACAAGTATTTATGTAAACATCTGTTTTTACTTCTTCTGGTCAGACAACTAGGAGCAGAAGTCTGAGTCGTGGAGTGAATCACGTTCCTTGATGACCTCAGAGTCATCACGTCGCTCATGTCTGCACATTGTAGACTAAAGATAGACAAGAAAACTGCTCTGGTTTCTTTTCTGCAGTGATGATAAAAGACTTTGACAGAAAGCAACTTGGGGAGGAAAGGGTTTATTTGGCTTACACTTTCAAGTTACAGTCCTTCATTGAAAGTCAGAGCAGAAACAAAAGCAAGATCTTCTTACCCGGCAGGAGAAGCTGTGAAGGAATGCTTCCTACTGATTCTCTCTCTGGCTCTTACATAGTCCATGCTCACCTGCCTAAGGATAGGTCTGCCCACAGTGGGCAGGCCCTCCTACATCCATCAACACTCAAGGTACAGGCATAGACATAGACAGACATGTCCACATGCTGATCTGTGTCAAGTGATTCCTCAAGTAAGGTTTCCTCTTCTCAGGTGACTTAGGTTGTATCAAATTCACAATAAAAATTAGCCAGAATAAGGGGAGAAAGGTAACATTTATTGTACATTTTCTGTGTGCCAGATGTCTTATTTAAGATTCCATTGCTGTGAAGAGATACCATGACCAAGGCAACTTTTATAAAGGCAAACATTTTGTTGAGGCTGGCTCACAGTTTCAGAGGTTCAGTCCATTGTATCATGGTGAAAAGTGTGGCATCATGCAGGCAGGCTTGGAGGAGCTGAGAGTTCTACATCTCGATCCAAAGGCAGCAGGAGGAGATTGGAATCCATACACCTTGGGGCCTGAGCATTGGGCCCTCAAAGCCTACCTACACAGTAACACACATTCTCCAACAAGGCCATACCTCCTACTAGTGACTTTCTCCATGGCCAAGCATTTAAACACATGAAACTATTGGGGCCAAACCTATTCGAACTATCACACCAAGCACTGTGGTATGAATAGCAAATATATTATTTATTTATTCTGTAATACTTCTGGGATATATTCCTTAATTGTCCTTAATCACAGATAATGAAAAAAAGGCTTTCAAAACCAAATAAATCAGCATTTAAATGATGCTTTATTGACCCCAAAGCTCATGAACCTAATAACAGGTGGTGTCTTAGTCAGGGTTTTTATTTTTGAACAAATATCTCATGACCAAGAAGCAAGTTGGGGAGGAAAGGGTTTATTCAGCTTACACTTCTACATGTCTGTTGACCACCAGAGGAAGTTAGGACTGGAACTCAAGCAGGTCAGGAAGCAGGAGCTGATGCAGAGGACGTGGAGAGATGTTTCTTGCTGGCTTGCTTCTCCAGGCTTGCTCAGCCTGCTCTCTTATAGAACCCAAGACTTCCAGCCCAGGGATGGCACCACCCACAAGAGGCCCTACCCCCTTGATCACCAATTGAGAAAATGCCCCCACAGCTGGATCTCATGGAGGCACTTCCCCAACTGAAGCTCCCTTTTGTGATAACTCCAGCCTGTGTCAAGTTGACACACAAAACCAGCCAATACAGGTGGAAAAACAGAGTCCATGTGTGTAACATTTGAGACTATTGTCCTGTGTTGCTTTTCTCAGACCATGCAGCCAATTCTAGTAGTCATAGGGACAGTGATAGGGGCTTTGGTGGGCTGAGATATGCTAGTTCAAGAAGCTAAGGAGAAAAACATGAAATATACTTTGAGACCCACAGGCTAGATCACTGATGTGTTCCTAGGGAATAATTTACAGAGTTGTCTAATCCACAAGTGTGACTGACTTTAGAGGTCATTTGGTTTTCACTTGGTGTCTTAAGGTTTTACTGCTGTGAACAGATACCATGACTGAGGCAACTCTTATAAAGACACCATTTAATTGGGGCTGGCTTACAGGTTCAGAGGTTTAATCCATTATTATCAAGGCAAGAGCATGGTGCAGGAGGAACTGAGAGTTCTCCATCTTCATCTGAAGGCCACTAGGAGAAGACTGACTCTTCTACACTGGGTGGAGCGTCACAGCCCACCCCACAGGGGTGCACCTCCTCAGCAAGGCCACCTCTCCAAATAGTGCCACCCCCTGGGCCAAGCATATTCAAATCACCACACTTGCTTCACTACAATTCTTTGTAGGGTTCTATCCATCCACACATAATAGAAGTGAAATGCACATAGAATCCCAAGATTCTGAGACTCAGAGGCATATTGCTACAGTGGGAAGAGCCTAAGTTTTGGAGTGGAGGAACCCTGGTGTCTCACAGTGGAAGAGCTGTAAGACCACAAGAAGGGGGTGGTGGTGCTGTCTGTCTTATATGCTTGTGAGGTTTGGAAGCAATGAGGCCTCAGTCATGGTGAAGGATGGTGAATACAAACATCTCCCCTCTGCCCAGCTTCCCACCCCTGAGACAGGGTTTTTCTGTGTAGCCCTGGCTGTTCTGGAACTCACTTTGTAGACAAAGCTGGCCTCGAACTCAGAGATCACCTGCCTCTGCCTCCCTACTTCTGGGACTAAAGGCATGTGCCACCACCCCCGCTCCAGCTCATTTTTAGACAACAGTTTCACACTTTTTCAGTTTTGAAATTTAAACCATTTCTGGCTAGGGAATAATGATCTTTCCCAAACTGTAGGAAATTTTTGAGTGTTGTTACATCAGCCCTCGGATGGGAGGCATATCCCTGGGTTTCATCAGAGCTGAAAAAAATCCATGATTTAAAGATGTGATAGCCAGTTTTATGTTACTGTAATAAATCCCTGAGATGATCTGATTAAAGAGAGAAAATATTTCTTCTGGCTCACTGTTTCAAGCAGGGGTCTGATCCTGTTGCTTTGGGCCTATGGCCTAACAACCCATCCAGATTGGAACACCATACAAACAAAACCACGAATCTCAGGACCGGGAAACAAAAGGGGAAGAGGAAGAAGTGGCATCCCACAGTTCCCTTTAGGCAGACCCCCCAAAAAAACTAAAGCCCTCCTGTTAGGTCCCACTTCCGGCAGCTTTCACCGCCTTCCGTTGCATCAGACTAGGTCCTCGGCCCTAACTCCAGCTCTGTCCCTCCTGCCTTTAAGAAATTTACAGCCAGCAAAAGTAAATGAAAACACGTTATCACCAATCACTCACATTGATACAGATTACACACCCAAGGCTGGACTCTGAAGCTAAGAGCAGAGACGTCCTAGACAGCTAGGATAGAAACTTATTCTGTAAGCGAGGAAGAGTCTGGAGGATTAGGAGACACACCCTCCCGGCTTCACATCTAGCTGCCAGACAGCTGCACCCAGGCTGCTTGCAGGGCACAGAGCAGGTCCTGCCCTGTGGGGGATGGGGTGGGAGGGGTGGGAAGTGTGGTCAGCTGAGCACGAAGGGCTTGAAGTGTGGGATGCCCAGCGACTCATCTCACCAAGAGGCCGCTTGAGAACACTGTCTACCCGGGGAGGGAAATTTCTTCATTTGGCTAAATCGACAGTCCATCGGGGCTCCTGCTGCATGAAGCACAGCTAAGCTGTTAAATTGTAAAATTGATCAAGTCTAGTTCTGAGAAAAAAAAAAAAGGAAGAAAAGAAAAGCGTGTTCTTTGCTCAATCGATCTCTCTGAGGGCATGGTCAGGAGGTCACTGTGTCAACAAAGTTTGGAGGAAAAAAACAGGGACATGCAACAGCTTCCAGCAAAGTGAGGTAGCAAATTTTTGGAGCTTGGAGAAGGGTTTAGGTAATTGCACAGTTCAATCCCCTTCTGTTTATTGGAGGAAGTGGGGCCCAGGAGCTGATGTGACTTCAAAGTTTCTTAAGCTGAGTTCTCTGCTTAAAGGAGGAGCCAATAGAGAGGGGATGCTTAAGGCAGGCACCTTGCTCCGGATTCATTTTAATGCTGTGACCTCTTTCCTAGGAGAAAAGACCCCTCTGCAATCCCTGTCACTTCTATGACCTTGTCTTCAGCGAAGGGACTCCACCTGCACCAACTATTTTGGGGCCCGGGGCCTGTGCATATTTATTCTCTGGAGACCTGCACTTTGCTCTCTTTATTTTTTCCTGGCCCCGTACTTGTGTTTGTTCTTGGGGCTTGCCATGCCTAATGCTGAAGGCCACAGGTGTAACTTGAGCTCAGCACTAAATATAGCCAGAGCTATCACCAGAGGCGCCCCATACAAGTCAGCCCCTTTCAGTGTCTACAAACGGCACCCTCAGCTGCAGACACAGGGCAGGCATCTGCCATGCTTTCCTGAGAGGTCACTTTGAAATGGAAACTGTCACGGAAAGTAGGGGTGACCTGGGTCAGCAAGAAACCCGTGTTTATCACAGCCACACCTTTACTTTGTCTCTGGTATGCTCAGGCAGTGCAGGAGCTGAGGTAAGGCCCCCCCCTTCCCCAATCTCCATTCAATAGGCAATTTAACAGCATGGTAAAAGTCCCCGTGGACTCCATTCCCACCCTACAGGTCCTCTGAAAGGAACTGGAATGTGCCTGTAAGTCTATCACCCAAGAATATTGTTAGTGTTCCTGGAGGAGACTGACATGTGGTTTAATGTTGCATTTTTTTTTTTTTTTTGCTCCAAATCAGAGAGCCACGGTTGCCAGACAGTAGAGTCAAACTCCTCACTGCGCAGGGTTAACTTTCCAACTCCATTTCCTCCACAAAATCCTTCCTTAACCCTCCAGTCCATACATCCCTCTCTTGCCAAGAGTGATTACTGTACTGGTTAAAAGTTGCCTGTGTGGTTCATAAATTATTTGTGGTTTTATCTTGTCAGGATGGGAGCAAAGCTGCTCAGAATTTGAGCCCATCCCCTCTACTTTTCCACTGTGGAGACAGCATTTGGCATGACTGAGTTCTTGCTCTCTTGAGAACATGGAAGAAGATTTTCTTCATGCCCCGCCACACTTCCCTGGCCCAGCATAGAATCTGCCACGAGTTATCTTAAGGCCGGGAGCTGACAAACAAGAAGAAGTGGCCTGAGTGGAGCAGGGGCCTCTTAAATAAATAAATTCAATGGAAGCAGACTCTTATGCTGTGAGCTGAGTTGTCTGGAGGAGAGAGAGAGAAAGTCAGGGATAGAAGTGAGGGAGAGAGGGGGAGAAGGAGAGAGCCAGGGACAGAGAGACAGAGAGACAGTCAGACATCTGTACATACAGACATAGACAGACATAGACGTAGACAGATAGAGACAGAGAATAGTAACAGGGAGGGACAGAGACTAGACAGAGACAGACAGAATAGAGCTTGGAGCACATTACTTCATCCTCCGGGCAGGCTGATACCAGATCCTTGGCAATCTCCTTTAGGTCCTCAAGGCTAGAAATGCAAGCCTCTGCAAGAACATTGCATGCAATGACATTGTCTTCTAAGCTAAAGCCCCTTTCTTCCCTTCTCTGCCTCCCAGCACCAGGGAACACACACGGTTGAATTCACCAGAGCATCTTCCACGGAGTTTACTACTCAGGGGATTGGGGGTGGGGGGAAGGTTGCTCCTAAACTACATTGCATTCAAAGTACTAAGAAGGGACCACTAGATGAGGTGACTAAGTTGAAGTTGGGGGCTCTTGAGGTGTAACTCAGGAGATTCAGAAGTAGAAGTTGCTGGTAGGAATTTGTGGCAATAATTTCGGGGGTCAAATCGGCTTTGCGCTATCTCAAGGATGACAGTGGAGAAAAGACACAGCAGAGAGAGAGAGAGAGAGAAGGTTTGGGGGTATGTTTGCAAGCTCCTACAGAAGATGGAGAGAGATGACATTGTAGCAGTCAGAGATTGCACAGAGAGGAAAGGACTGTGATTCTATGGGACAAGGGGTCCAGGGCCAGGCCTTGTGTGCTTCTGCAGAAGGTGAGCTTGAAACTGGTCTGTCACCTACAGATATATAACAACAGACTTTGCCCACTGTTGGCGGCCCACTAACCTACTCTCTGAAAGGTCTCACCATGCTCCTGTTAGCTGCCTATGAGGGCTGGAAATGCCTCTTGTTCTTTGCCCTTGGCCCTGTGATCAAAGGGTCACCCTCAGGACACCAGGACTTTGAGTGGGCACACAGTGTTCAACTTAGTTCACTGAAACAGTCCTGGCCAGTGCCCGTCTTGCCTCTGCAGAACTGTTGGCAGGGGCGGTGTGGAGTGTTGACAGTCCCATTGTGCCAGTCTCTCTGGATTCCCTATTTTTATTGAAGACCGTACCGCACAAAGGGATTAAAGAGTGTCACTCTCACGGCACAGCTGAGAACACGGACAAGACAAGGGGCATGTCTGTGAGGAGTGGAGCTCACTGTGAGCTCAAGATGGGGGCCTCTGATACTAAACGATTTGTGGTTAGAACAGGAATTTCAGGGTTCTTGTGGCCTGGGGTCTGTGAGTAGGTCTCAGAAAACTGGAATGACTAGATGATTAAGGGGTGTTGAGTGGGGCTGTGTCAGGACTGTAGAAAGGTTTATCCAAAAGCCAGGGCTCTTATCTCTTCTGCCTGGGGGTTGGATACTTGATATTGTATTAGACAAAAGATCAAAAGCCCATCTTTCCCTTGGAATTAGGCAGCGAAGTCTAGAAGCAATAAGTTGAGAGAAAAATGTCTTAACTTGCATTTTTAAGTCATGCCCAAAGTCCAGTTTATTTGCTCACGAGCATATGCTTTTTACTATTTCACATGCCTCGGAAGACAATACAACATGCGTCTCATAGATGCTTTTACTCCCTAGTTTCCATAACACTGGCTCCCCTAGGAGATGAGCTGAACTTCTCCCTGCAGTTGAAACTTGGTTCTCTTTCATGTACTCATTATTACAAGAGCAGCAGTGACGTGCCAAGCTGGGAGACATGGCAGAAAAAGTCCTTGCCTTGAGGAAGTTCAATTCTGGTGGGGGTGGGGGATGGGGATGAGGGTGGGGGTGGGGGAGTCAAGAAACAACGCCCAATGTCAGTGAGTGGAAGGTCCTATGGAAAGCACACAGTGCATAGGAACACATTGTCTGTTTCTCACCAAAGGAGCCCTCTCCTATAATCTGGGCTTCCACCCTCTTGCAGCCCATGCAGGGTCCCCCAGAGGATGAAGTGAGTGTCCATAAAGAACAGAAGAGAGTGTTAGCTAGCATCTCTAGAACTGGAGTTGCAGGTAGTCGGCTGAGAGCTGTTAGATGTGGGCGCTGGGAACTGAACTTGGAACTCCACAGGGTCCCCCCTGCAGATGGGTTTCTGCTCATCTGCATACTGCTCTTTGCGTATTGACTCAGACTTCTCTTCATCCTGCATCTGATTTTTATTTGGGCTGAATTTCTTTTATCCAGTGCAGCCCTCTGGTTGTAGTTTTGTAAATAGTGGCATATTCTCTTGGTCTTGGTCTGGGTCTATTTTTATTATTTTATTGTGCTGTAGAAAAAGATGCTCCCAAAGGATGCCACTTGGGATCCTGGGTACTCTGAACAGAAGGCTCCTGCAGGGGCCTCAGACACAGACTCTTTCTGGCATTCTCCTGTCTCCTCCACCCTCCTTCCCCCCACGACAGCAATAGAAACTCAAATCTCCCTCTCCCCAAGGTGGACAGCTAGAACTCTCCTCGCCCCCAGCCAACTAGGGAACCAAGAAACATACGCTAACCTTCTTCTGCCTTTCTATGTGTAGCTAGCTGGGAAAAAAAAAATCCTTGCCCTGGCTTGTCTGAGAGTAGATCATAAAGTGCCCATTCCACAAGGGTTCCTTCCACAGCTGGGAAGAGTGAGTGCCTTACAGAGAGATCTGTGTGGAAAGGGACTCTGGACACACAGCTTGGCTGTGTCTCTTCTGCCCTGAGCTATTAGCTCCTACAGTTTTTGTCAATCACATTTTTACAAGGCTGTCTGTTTTCCCCAGGGGCTTTGAGTCTTTATTTCTGAAGTCTCTCATGTCACACAAAACTTTAGGTAAATCCACTGTGCTGTTTGTTCTTTTAGCACGCTATCTTACTTACCTCCACGTCTGCCCTAACTCTCACAGTGCTGACTCAACAGTGAGAGAGTTCACCCCTTTGTGCCCCTGTAAAACTCTCCCTCTCCCTCCCCCTCTCCCTCTCCCTCTCCCTCCCCCTCCCCCTCT
>JADRCC010325213.1:0-22376 GCA_019843855.1 Hylomyscus alleni | reverse complement strand
TTTTTTTTTTTTTTCAGCGTGAAAAGGGATTACTCAGAATCAGACCTATGGTTAGGACAGGGCATCCTTCTGCAACTTCCAGTCCCAGTGAAATACAGAGAACAAACACCAAAGCATTCTATCAGACAAGAGGTTTCTATCAGAAGGATCTTGGCTCCTCAATCAGTATTCTATATTACTGATTGAATAAATTCAGCATAGATTATTAATTTCTGATAGTTTTTTGGATACTATTCTATATATATATAATAAAGGATAACAATTTATTCCCTATTTTCTAACACTCAGGTAAGGTGAGACTTGGTTTGGATATAGCTAATCCCTTTGGCAACAGCAGAATAGCACAGTTTCCTTCCCAGTGGAAGTTCTGCAGAGGAATTGTTCATGTTATGACCTAGCCAATGGCTAACAGACAGTTATGGTCAGGGTGTGATCCATACTTGAACGATGCCTCCCCCGCATGTGACAGAGGCCACCTTTGAGTCCCAGATTGTGTAGAATAGGAAGATAAAATGACATGATAGTCCTAGGAGCCTCAGGGGCCACAGCACCTCACAGAATGAGAAGACAACCAAGATTTCCAGGAGGGTCAGCCTTCCTTAGTTGCTCACAGTGGGATGTCTCAACTTTTTCCTACCAGAGCTACTGTTGAAGGATTCACAGGTCCAGTAGGTCTCTTTTCCTACTTCCTGGCTATCTGGGGAAGGGTACAAGGTCACTGATTCCAGGACTGCAGTATGGGGCACAAATTGTTCATGCTGTGGGAGGCTGGGGGTTGGGATCCCAAGCCTGGTCACAGTTCAGGTCACTGTGCTAACATTGAACTCCAGCTTATTGGCTTGAGGTCTCAACTTGCACCACAGAGCTATGAAAGGGCATCCTGACCCGCAGATACAAATTAGCTGACTTAGTTTTAGAATACAGATTACAAATTGGGAACTACTATCAAGGGAAAATGACACAGCTTTCCAAATAAAGTGACTCAGTTTTTATCAGGTTCCCCCTTCAACCTTTCTGTTTGATTTGCATGTTAAGAAACATCAGTTCTGTAGAGCATAAAAGCTCATTACCATATCTTAGCCATCTACTTATTTATCTATACTGTTTCCTATCCATCGACAGTAAATGTCCGTCTGATCTAGATCAGTCATAGAGGCGTGGATTAAGAGGAGAAGCTCTGAATCAGCACTGACCTTTTCGAGATAGTTATTATTAAAGTTCATTAATTTATTTTGCTTTTTATATATTCAGTTTACTGACTTGTTAGATTTTTATATTTTACATTTTGCTATTGGCTTAGGCTAGTTCTAAAATAATATTATATTTAGAATTTTCAGTGTCGTGGATTGGTCTGTCTCTTTGTCTCTGTGTCTCTCTCTCCTTTCTTGTGTGTATAGGTATGTGTGTGTGTATGTGAACTTGTTACTGTAGCTATATGCATTTGTGTGTAAGTAGAGGTTAGAAGTTAGAGTTGAATGTCTTCCCAAATTTCTCCCTATTTTTTTTCTCTACTGAATGTGAAGCTAATCAATTCTATTAGGTTGCCTGACCAGTACGCTTCAGGGATGCTTCCATCTCCCCCCTAACCCTACCCTCATGCTGGGGGTTCAGGAGAATGCTACCATGTTCTATGAACTCAAGTCCTCATGCTTGTACAAAGGCACTTTTATAGACCTTGGCATTCTCTTTACCCATATCATAGGCAACTCCAAATAGTGATGATTAGGTCTGAAGAGTTAATCTTTCAATACCGACAATGACAGTAGTACTAATTGTGGTAGTAATAATTATCTCAATGACAATTGTTTTGGGGGAAAATGTCATGTGCTCTGAACACTGCTAAATACATCATTCAACCTTTCAAATTTCTGTTTTTTTTTTTTTTTTTCATATAAGTCAGGGGTTGTGAGTAGAGTTCTGATGTTGAGATTAGGTGTAAGGGTCTGACTCCCACCTGTGGGAGGTAGGGGATCAGTTGCTTCACTTCCCTTATTAAGTATGGATGGCCATCCCCATCTTTTGGAGACCTGTGAATTTAAAATAGACACAATGTGTAAAAGATCAGGCATAGAGTCAGAGTCTTCTCTTACTAGCAGTAGAACTCAATAATGACAATAAGTCTTATTTCTTGTCACACAGATCAAAACTCCAAATCTGCATGAATAAATAAACAGGGCTGGAAAGACCTGGAGATACACCTACTATCTGGAGCCCATGGAAACAATGGATATGTTTTGATTTTGACTGATACCGTTACGTTGCTCATCATCGATAAATGGAAAGGCCAGCAGACCATACTGAGATCCAATCCTTCCCTACATGCCCTATCTCAGATGTGCTGATCTCTAATTATTACCTTTGAGCACTGTGACTTCTGCCTAAGGATTAGACTGAGTTTTGTGGGAACTGGGAGATGGGGAAGGCAAAGTACAAAAGGCTTTAGCATCATAATGTGTGGGAATGGAGGCTTGGTGATGGTTTCACACATGACATGTATCTATTTTGGGAGTGTCAGTGCTTCACTACTTTTTTCCAGCATGGGAGTCAATGTACTTTTGCTTCACTGACTGTCCCTGGAGAATTTTCTTCAGAATTTTATATCAGAGAGGTTGGGGGTGGGGAAGCAAGGAAGCAAAGGAAGGAAAAAAAAGAAGCTCAGTGGGTTATTGCAGAGGTTTGGAAGTTAAAATAGAGCATTTTATTTTGTATCAATTAAATAAAATAAAAATCTAAAATATTGTGGTTATTTAAGGCATTATTTAAAGTAGTTCAAACTTAAGTTTTGTTGTCAGTGAATCCACTGTTAATAGCAAGAGAGGTTTTATTTTGGATTTTTGTTTTTTTAAAGTATTTGTTGGACTTATCAACACATTGTCTTCTGGTTCTGGATATAACAGATTAGAAAACTACCAAATTAACATTAGAAGATAGCCTATAATTAAGAATCAAATTGTTGGGCTGGAGAGATGGCTCAGAGGTTAGGAGCCCTGACTGTTCTTCCAGAGGTCCTGAGTTCAATCCCCAGCAGCCACATGGTGGCTCACAACTATCTGTAGTGAGATCTGATGCCCTCTTCTGGCATGTCTGAAGACAACAACAGTGTGTACTCATATACATAAAATAAATACATCTTAAAAAAATAAAGAATTGATTTGGTTTAGTTTCAAAGGTTTCTAAGAAAAGATGCAACTATATGAATAAGAAAGAATGGCCAAGATGCTTAAGGACGTTTTGCACACTTCTTCCAGTAGAATCAAGTTGCACGTTGGTTTTGAAATGTTCTCTAAAGCCAAAGACTAAAGACTTGGTCTCTAGTCTGTCATATTTTAGAGAAGGAGATGCCTTTAGAGGTCTACATAACTGGAGAAAGTAAGTCCTTGCAGACATTCTCTTGAAGGAAATTTTGAAACAGGAGCCCATGTCTCTAACTGTGGTTCTCAACATTTCACACAGAAATGCCCACTTTACAATCCTTCTAAGATCATTAATCACTTTAAAATGCTAGACTTGTGAACGCTTTGTCTGATGTTCCAGCTTCTCATTATCCTTGCATTTAGCTATGGAAGAGCTGTTTAGGGGAACCATGTTGTTTTCCTTTACACAATTTTCCTTTCTAAACAATGAGTTATGCATCAATTGAAAAAAATAGAAATGCTATTTTAGAGAGCAAGGACAGTGGGGAGAGCCGAGAGAGGGTGGGAATGAGAAGTCACAAGGATTTTTGACCCTGTCAGTCTCTGCCAAGGACACCTCCTGCTCAACATAGAGACCCTTTCCACTGGAAAATGAAACAAAAATATAGGGAATCTGGGACAGCAGGGGTAGAAGGGTACTTCAAGAAAGAGAGAACAGAATCTTGGGAATTACTGAACAAAGCTCTTATAAATGTCTCAGAATTGGACATCTCACCTCAGGAGATAACCGGGAAGTAATTCTCCATTGGCTCCTGGACAGATGTGGTACTGAATGGCTCCTGTGCATAAGGCTATTTTGGTTGTTTCTCTGTGATGGGCAATCCATTCTTGTGGAAGAACTGTCTTATGGTGTCAGGGAAGCCCCCAATAGGAAGGAGAGGCTCTAGGCACTGGGCCAAGGTCCTCACCTGTTAATTGGCACCTATGTGAGCCTCTGCACAGCCTTGAAGACTGACTTCCTCAAATAATAGTGGGAGGAAAGGATAGCTCAACATGCTACGCATACACATCGGTCTGTCCAGATCTCTGTGAAAATTTGTTTTCTTATATCTGTCATCCTTTACTATTCTTCCCAATATCCTTTGTAAACACAGGAGTGCTTCTCTTGAATAGTGTCAGTACAGGAATTGACATAGGATCAGTCTTGTGTAGCTGAGGTACCTGTGCACAGACCAACTATGCTGTGGCTTTATTCTCCAATTGGTTCCATTTAAAGAGGAAACGGAAGATGGATCTTAGCAGTATCTACTCATTCACTAGTCATGTTTCCTTTTACTTTTGGGCACACAATCATATTTTGTTAGAATCCACCTTTGCAATTAGATGTGAGCATATGATGCTATATGACTAGTAGTTAATATGTAGAAGTGATATATGCTACACTCTATTAAGGGCCTTCCCTTACTGTTTCTTAGTCTCTTTACCTTCTTGACTATTGCTTGCAGGGAATCCAGTGAAGACTCCATGCTTCTGAGATGGAGAGACCCCAGGTTTCTGATTCACAAAGTAGAAGACACACACACACACACACACACACACGCATACACACACTCATGTGTATGTGTGAGAGAGAAAGAGAAAGAGAGAGAGAGAAAGAGGGACAACAGAGGGGCAGAGGGAGAGACACACATACACAGAGAACAAAACCACCCTAAACACAAAAAAACCAACCCAAACCCAAAACCCAAACAGAAACCTCTCTATTGTGTGTTGAGCTGCCATGGATTTAAAATTGCTTGTCATAGTGATAAATTTATGCTAAGGCCCCTTTCATGGTTCATGAATTTTTAACAGTTTCCAAAACCATCCTTGTTATTTCATTGTGAGTCATTTGACTGCCCATAGACTATCTGGTGATCCAAGGAAGGTGGAGAAACACCTTCAGATCAGATATCAACTCTATCTTGGGTGCCTTCCTTTGGATCTAAGACGAACCTTTGTGTGTTTGAGAGTTCATGGGGGTACAACTCAGATGAAGTTTCATGTGGGCATGACCATGAGCAGTAGAGAGAGTGGTTAATAAAATGAATGGATGAAACAGGAAGGGACGAAGGTAGCTGGCAGTTGTGGGCCACCTTCCTGGTGGTCCTTTCTTAAAAGTCCCAATAGACATGTGGGGGAAATGGCTTGTCCTGCTCATGTGATGAATACTCAGGCCAGAAAACAGATGGCAGAGGTGGGCTATCATGTGTTTCAAGACACAAAAGCCATATGGTCAGAATTGAGAATGGAGGGACCCCATCAGAAGTGTTGAAGCAGGAAAGATATTTCCAGAAGTATGGTGATAATAAACCATACTTAAAGCATTTATATTGGAAAAAGCATGCCACAAAAAAAAAAAAAATCCTGGTGAGTAATGTCTACATACTTAGTCATATCAGAGATATCAGCAAGCCCATATCTGCCATGCTAAGAACATGACACAGGATACAGAAGAGGATTATGGGTGGGGAGAGAATCTAGATGGGCAGGGTGACTTACAGATGACCTGCTAGCTGGTTCAGGCTAGATGACCTTGGCACTATATCTGTCAGGAGAGACAGGACCTGTGCTTGCAGAGTACACAGGGCATATTTGTAAAGTGAGTTGCTTTGATGAGATCTGTTTAGTTTTCTTATGCCAATTCTTTTCTGGGGGCAAATTCCTCTTGGGGACTCTGATCAGATATTGATCTGTATCTCAGGTGACTTCCATAGAATCTAAGATGAACCTTTGCATGCTTGGGGGTTCATGGGGGTACAACTCAGATGAAGTTTCACATGGGCATCAAGCTGTGTCTTGGGAGTGAGATGATCTCAGGGAAAGGGCTAGACTCATGTTCTACGATTAACAGAAAGCAACTCAGTGTTCTGAGGACAGAGTCAGCAGACTGACATTGTCGTCATAGTGATGCCTTGGGAACAGATCCTTAAAGGCATACCTGAATTTTAGGGTACTATTTGAAGCAAGCACATGCACAGGGTTTGATTTACTGACAATGCATAAGATATTTTTTTTCCTTCCTTAAACAAGAATCTATTGAGTGCTCCCTAATGTTCCAGGCTTTTCGATTGTCACTGGGCAACAGTGACTGACATCCATCCTCTCTGGCCTTTAAGAGGGTGGGTGTAACATAACACAGAAAATGTCAGGTGGTGATAAAGAAATAATCAGGTTAAGCAAATGGGGTGGGATTAAGGGCAGTTGCTGATGGGGCTTCTGGGGGTAACCTGGTGATAAGCACCAGCCATTAAAGGGGCAGAGTAGTTTTAGGCAATGGAAATGACAATTGAGAGGCCTTTAGGAGAGAAGAAATTGGCATATTCTGTGACTTGATAAAAGGCCAGAGATGATGAAGCAATAATGAGTGGGGTCAGAGAGACCGGAAATAAACTGGCCATTTGGAACAGGATTTCTCAACTGTTGCACTCATTATTGGCATGGGGGATGGAAAAGACTCTGTTGCTGGGGACCATCCTATACAGGAGAGTATGTCTAACACCCTTCTATAAGATGCCAGCAGTTCACACTGAGGGGACGGTCAAAACGTTTCTGGGAGTTGAGAACTATTGCTTGGGGCAATTAGGCTTTTCCCTTAGGTCTCTGATTCTTGGCTACTTTAGCAGTATCATGCATGGGGTTCATGTCATAGAGCAGACCTTAAGTCTAATAAAAACACTAACTCCCAGAATGTTTTTGTCACCATGACACCATTGTATCTTGTAGGCAGTTCACTCTTGTAGATTGCGAGGCTTGTAGCTAGGTGATATTAATGATTACCTTTCTTCTCTAGTACTGCGCAGAATTCCTTCCAGTACTATCACCCCTAGTCAATATGTGTGACACCAAGGAGGGTCTCTAGAATATCAGGCAAAAGGAGAAAAGAGTGTAGCAATAGAAATTCTATGTGCTAGCTCAGCTAGGCAACATTGACACACAACTACCTAGATATTCCGTCAAGCATTACCTTGAATGCTCCTGGGAAACTATAAAGATGGGGTCAGCATTTCAATCAGTTGGATTGGGAAAAACAAAGGGAAATTACAATAGCAACAGCAGGACCACAGAGGATTTGAGGTGAAGCAGATTTCCCTCAATAGTGTGTTTGGTCTCATCCATCCAATAGAAGACATGTTAGATGAAGATATGAAACCCCAAACAGTTGAACACAATAAGGAAAACATCTCCAGTCATGAAAGTTGAATTTAACAAATAGAATTGCTAAAGATGACCCCAACTGAAATAGAACTGGAAATGAAAAACTTAGCACATTGATAAAAACCTCAGGAGTAAGCCTCGCCAATGGATTACAAGGCGTGGAAGAGAGAATTTCAGGTTGTGAAGACAAGGGAGAAGAAATGGGAAACTCAGTCAAAGAACATGTTATATCTAAAAATTCCAAGCACAAAACATCCAAGAAATCTGGGGTGAAAAGATCAAAGTAGCATAATACAAAATTAACATCTAAAAATCTGTAGCCTTCCAATATACAAATGACTAACACAGCAAGAAAGAAGTCAGAGAAATATTACCTTTCATGATAGCCTCAAAAAAAAAAAAATCTTTGGATAACTCTAACCAAGCAAGTGAAAGACTTATTGAAGACACTGAAGAAAGACATTGAAGATACCAGAAGATGGAAATATCTCCCATGCTTTTGCATTAATGTTGGGCAAATGGCTGTCCTACTAAAAGCAATATATACATTTGGAGCAATCCCCATCAAAATTTCAACACAGTTCCTCACAGACATTGAAAAACTAATCTTTAGCTTCATTTGGAAACTTTGAAGCAACAGGATCATGAATAATAAAAGAACTGCTGGTTGTCTTACCATCCCAGATTTCTAGATGTTTTATACAGTTACATTAAGTTATAGGCCTTAAAACATATTGATCAATAGGATAAAATTGAAGAGATGAACACAATTCCATGTACATATGTATGGATTTGGATAAAGTAGCCAAAAGTTGCAAACAGGAGAAATGACACCATCTTCAACAAATGGTGCTGGTCAAAATGGATGGTTGAATGTGGAGGAATGGAAATAGACTGAGGCCTATCACCCTGGACACAACTTAATTCTAAATGGACTAAAGACCTCAAGGCCAGATACCTTGAATACAACAAAAGAGAAAGTGGGGAATAACATTGAAATCATTGGCACAAGAAAAGACTTTCTGAACAGAACATGGTTAGTACAGGCACCAAGATCAAGAATTAAAAATTGAACCCCAGGAAGTAAAAAAGATTCTTTATGGTAAAGGACATCATCAATCCAGTAAAGAGGCAGCTTGAAGAATTGGAAATCTTACCAATTATACATTTGGTAGAGTGTTAGTGTCTAGAATATATAAAGAATAACTGAATATCAAAAAAATCCCAAATTACTCAATTAAAAATGGGGTACAGATATAAATAGAGAATTCTCAAAAGATAAAACACAAATGGCAGAGAAACATTTAAGAAATGTTCAGCATCCTTGGGGTACTGAAATACAAATTAAAATGAAATTAGATTAATGAAATGAAAATTGAATCAAATTAAACAAAAGCAGGGAAGGGCAAATTAAAACTACTTTGAAATTTCATCAGAATGGCCAAGAAAAATAAAATGAGTGATCGCACATGCTGACAAGAATGCAGGAGACAGGGGGCATTATTCACTCTTAGTAGGAATGCAAACTGGTACAACCATTATAAAAATCAATGTGGTTGTTCCCCAGGAAGTTGCAAATAGATCTACCTCAAAATCCAGCTATACCACTCTTGGGAATATACCCAAAGGATTCTATATCCTATTACACAGATACTTGTTCATACATATTTATTGCTGGTGTATTTATAATAGTCAGGAAGTGGAAACAGCCTATATGTCTACCAATTAATGAATGGATAATGAAAATGTACGGAGATACAACAAAATATTATTCAGCTCTTAAGAAACTTTAATTGTGAAATTTGAATGGTTAGTGATAGAACTAGAGAAAAGTCATTTCAATTGAGGTAACCCAGACCCTAAAAAGACAAATATTGTATCTTTTCTCTCATATAAGGATGCTAGCTACTGTGCTAAGATGTATGCTCCATGTGCTAGTTAGGAGTGCGCTACAATCTGATGTGAGGTACATAGTAAGGGACCCAGGGAAGTGAGGAGTAGAGAATGTCTTAAGTAAGAAAAAAATAGAATGTTGTGTAATTGGAGAGAGATGTAAAACAGGAGGTTTAGATAGAGAGGGGGATGGGAGAGAAGGGTAAAGGAAAGAATATGGGCAGGGATGACTAACACTAAAGGCCGTTTGAAAAAGAAAAAGGAAAGTCACTACTCTCAATGCTTACATTTCGAATACAATTGAAATACTGCTCAGATATGTGTATATATAGATATATACACACACACACATATATATATGAAACTGGTCTAAATGGAGTCACCAAATAATAGGGGAGACAATACTAATACTTGGCATCTTAGTTAACAACTGAAACCTCTGGTGCCAGGAATGAGTTACATTTTGTTGAGGCACTGGCCAAAGCGTTTCCATGGGACCCTCCAAATGTCACAACCTGTTGGTAAGGCTCTGCTGTTGAAGACAACATTGGCTTAGGTCATTGGACAAGGAGAAGTTGAGCTGGTGCCTACCTGGAAGCTTCATTCTGACTAGGTTTCATGCTGCTGGAAGGGACTCTGCACAGTACAGGAGAAGAAAGTAATCATTAATACCACCTAGCTACAAACCTTGTGACCTACAACAGTGACCTGCCTACAAGGTATAATGGTATCATGGTGACAAAAACATTCCGGGAGTTATATTTTTAATTAAAACCATTTTTTTTTTAAAAAAATTGGATTGAAGGTCTTCTCTATGAGAGGTGACCCATATCTGATGCCACTAATGTGGCCAAGAACCTGAGATTAGATAGATTGCAGACAGGAGGAAAAACCCAATTCTATTATTCTACTAAAAGCAAATGACAACAAAATTATTCCTAAAGACATACGATGGATATACCCAAAGGTCAGTGCTTTGCTCAATCCGGGCTTCTTGCTGTAAATAGGAATTAACACAGACACTGACAACTGTCCAATGTGCAGTGGGCATTCAATTCTAAATAGGATGTCTTTACCAAACTCCTCCCTCCAAGGCTCTGGTATCTATGCAGAAGAGGAGACAGATCTGGTGAATAACTCCAAGGGGCATCAAGTCACTACAGGATTAGGCACAACAATGGGAGCATTGAGGTTAGATAAGACAGTCCTCTGCTGCAAATGTGCCAGGGTCCTCAAAGAAGCCTCTTTGGTGAGTGGCTCAGTCTCTGGGATCCAGGTTAGTTGACACTGTGGGTCTTCCTGTGAGATTGTCATCCCCTTCAGTTTTTTTCAATCCTTCCCCTAACCTTTCCATAGGGATCTCCGACCTTTGTCCAGTGCTTGGAGTATCTGCATCTGTCTCAGTCAGCTGCTAGGTAGAGCCTTTCAGAGGACAGTCATGCTAGGCTCATGTCTGCAAGCACAGCATGACCTCAGTAATAGTGTTAGGGATTGGTGCCCACCCATGGAATGGATCCCAAGTTGGATGAATGCTCACTGGTCCTGATTGGCCATTCCTTTAGTCTATGCTCCAATTTTGTCCCTATATTTCTTTTAGACAGGAGAAATTATGGGCTGAAAGTTTTGTAGGTGAGTTAGTGTTCCCATCCATCCACTGGGAGTCCTGTCTGGTTACTAGAGGTGGTCTCTTCAGGTATTATATCCTCAGTGTTGGGCGTTTCAGTTAAGGTCACCCACATTGAGTCCAGGAATCGAGGAGGGTGAAGATTCCCAGTTCAAAGGGCCAGAAACTATCTTATTGTTCCTCCACCTCCTTATTTTTGACTTTTGTTTTTGTAGTTTTGTGGGATATTTTTTTGTTTCTTGCTTTTTTGTTTTTATTTTTGAGAGAAAAAGAGAGTATAAAGTTGGGAAAGTGGGGTGGATCAGGGAGGAGTTGGGTGAGAAAAAATATGATCAAAATATATTGTATGTAAAGTTTTTAAAATTAAAAACATTAGTACAGATGGTGATTTTGGGCCCATTTCCTGCCCTTTGGAGCACATGAAGATAGGCTTATGTTGTCAAATGAATACACCTGACTGTCATGGACAAATCAGACACTCGCCATTTCCCTCAGTCTTCAGAAGTTGAATTATTCTACCTCATTGGACAATTGAAGTTGACCATGGGATAGAGAAAAGGTCTTCCCAATTTCCTCTCAGGGAAGTACAGAAGTTTCCTGATGGGGAGGGAGGCAGGAGGAAGCTTCTTTTTATAGATGTTGGTTTTAGCCTGAGTGCCAGCAACCATTACAGCACCCATCCAATCTTCGTGGTAAACTCACTGTGACCTGGCCTTACGAGGAAGCTGGCGGCTGTGCTTCCCGGGACATGTTGCTGACCTAACCTGAAATCCTGCTTTAGGTTGAGTCAGCAGTGTATCCCATGACTTGTGGGTGATAGATTCTTTTCTATAAAACCATAAAGCAAAAGGCCCTTTCTGCGTCTTGTTGAACTTCTCAGAAGCTGTGACCAAGGGATTAGCAGGAGGTGGAAAAGCCTAAGAGGGAGTGGTAAGCAGCAAGGAGCCCTGCATACCTTGGCTTAGCCATGCCTTGTAAGTATTTGTGGAAAGCAAGCAAGAGCATGGCTAACTGGGAATTAACTGTGTTGACTTTACCCATTAGAGAAGCTCATGTGAAATTAACCCTTTAAGAACTTAATTTTAGTTTGGTTCATGTTATAGAAGGAACACGCACAGTTGGATGGACAGACAGACACTCACATATTCACTTTGTTGGTTTGCATTGTTTCTGGCATGGCTTTAGTTATATAAATAATAAAAGTCTTTTTAAAAAAGGTATCCAATTTATAATCTAAATATACAACCTCAGGAAAGGGCTACATTGCCATGGTACCTAGTAGAAATGGTCTTTACTATCTTGGCTTTTTGTGTGTTTAGTGTTTTGATGTTTTCATAATTATTTGAGGTCACAGATCCTCAGCATTGAAAGCTGCTTAGGGTCAACCTTCCTTTGGTAGTGGTGGCCATGGTTGATGTTGCTTGGGTAACACTATATTATAGCTCCAACCTTTGTGCTTACATGTTGCCTTTAGAAACATACAGACCACAGTAACACAGAGTCACAGTTGACAACTGTGTATCCTGGTTTTTTGTTTTTGTTTTTGTTTTTTTTTTTTCTGTTAGTGAGATATGACCACATTGGGTATATTCAGACCTTAAATTCTATAGCTTTGTATTATCCAGGTCTGTTTATTCCAACATTTTATTTAAATAGAAGGCTTAGGCTTGGTAAGCATCTCCCTCCCCCCAGTTGTTATATTGAATGAGGGAGTTTCTATAGTGGGAAACTCCTTTGTTTTTTGCCCTTCAGAGATTTCAAATTCTAGTCAAATTCAGGACGTTTGGCACAGACTTCTTAAAGCATGAAGCTTCATTACTTATGAAACAGAGCTGGTGATCTGCTCTCACTCACAGGCCTGGTGTGACAGTCAGAAGTATAAATAAAAAAATTTACGAATTTGAAAGCGCTAGGGATACATGAGATTGCTTTGGGTCACAGCTGTTACTGAGCGCTGACTCTGTGCTCATATGTATTCTGTGATACACTCAAAGCCTAATCTTTAGTAAATGATAAGACATAAGATATAGTCCTATTATGAGACTGAAATGATCAGGAACAAAAATCCTTTGGTCTTTCCATAACATGTAATGAGGATTCGACTCTGCAGTGAACAAGATGCACCCAAATTTGAAGACCAGTCATTGAATTTTTGCATTATTGTGTTCAATTTTTATTTTTGAATCTAGGTGGTGCGTTTGACACTTTAATATTTACACATTTTTTTCTTCTAAATTTATGATAATATTAACATTCATTCAAGCCTATAGAATTGCAAAATGTAAAAATCAAGTCCTTTGACTTGAATGGAGCTCGAACCCATGGGTGCCTGCGCTAGTTGTCCAACATTCTTGTAGTTTCTTTATCACTAAGTGGGAGCTGAGAATAGGAAATCTTATGGCAGTTAAGAAAAACTACTTATAATTCCAAGAATAGGGTTTGACATGCAATAAATGCTATTTTTGTTTATTCCATTGTCTTTACAGTTATTATATGTAGCCTAGTATTCGGAATAAAACCTAAACCTAATTTTTCAAGAATACACATCTGCATACTTCAGGCTTCATTGTGTATAACCGGCACCTCCACACCTCCCAATTTCAAGGCCTTCCTTGTCCTTTTGGATGCCAACTCTCTCTACAGCAAGGACCTTGCAGCCAGTTATTCTTAACTCTCTGGAAATGCCTAGTTTCTAAAGCAACCTGGCTTAAGTCTTGCCAATGTGACTGCTTAAACCCGAGCTGAACGTGGACAACCATATACAGGCCAAAGTGAGTGGGGGGAAGCCCACAGGGCCTCACCCTACAAAAGGAGCCATAGGCAACTAAGCGAAGTTGAGAGTAGGAGAAATAGTCTTATCCAGGGGAGGGCACCAATTATTTATTCCCTATCAACTTGTAAGCCCTTCAAACATACGTCCATACAAGTGATATATACATACATAGGAATCTAACAGCAATTAATGAGAAAGAGGCCATGGATTTGAAAAAGAGCAAAGGGAGACAAAGGAGAGGGTTTAGAGTAAGGAAAGGAAAAGCAGAAATGATGTAATTATAACCTCAAAAATAAATGAAAAATCAGGACAAAAAAATACTTGTGGGCTGGCAAAATGTCTTAGTGGGTAAAATCACTTGCCACGCAGGCCTGATGACTTGAGTTTGATCCCTAGATCCTAAGATGGAAAAGGATGGAACAGACTCCTGGAACTTGGTTTCTGACCTCCACATGCCTACCACAGCAATCTGAACACCCCTCCATCCACGAGTCCACAATAATAAATACATAAAATATTAAAAATTATTTTTATTTGTTGAATTGCTTTAACCTCCTGTCACCTTACTTTCTCTGAGAGTAGAAACATAACAAAAGTGTCCATTTTTAATATTTAAAGTCTGGAGCAATCAAAATAAATAAATAGAATAAATAACTAGAAAACATTCGCTTTAGAATAGTGTAATTATAAAGTAGGGAAAGAAGTCTGGTAGCTGGCAAAGCAGCAGAAGAGGTTTTATATTTTATTGGTTTCTCAAGTGCTGTGACTGAGGGCTCATGGGATGAGGCAGCATCTATGCTGGGGAAAGTAGATTCGATTGGCCTCTCTAAGTAACAGATATCAAAGAAAAGTAGATATATGTGCTCAAAACTATTCTTGTACATTTTTAAACAGTGAGAATAGATTTTATGGTGTCCATAAAAAGGATTCTCTCTTTCTCTCCCTCTCCCTCTCTGTGTCTTCCTCCTTCCCCCTTCTCTCTCCTTCCCTCTATTTCCTGCTTCTTCTCTCTTCCTCCATGAGGACTTGCCTGATTCTGATCTTGGGTGTCTTAAGAAACTGTTTTCTAGTGAACTCTGAATCATGCCTCTGATTTAGGCTAGGTGGTCCACATATCTGCCTCAGTGTCTTCAGCTCTGTGGACAACTTGCCTGCTCACAGAAGGCCTAAAGGATGGTCTGGGACACAGTGCTGACATTTCTTGAACACAGAAGGATGAGGTCTTTGCAGTTCTTCACCCTCTCTGTGGCCCTAAGTAGAAAACTGAACACCTCTTACACACTTTCTCCTTTGAGTTTTCAAAAACAACCCTGGAAAATGGGTAAGCTCAGGCTTAGCGTTTAATAGTATTTTGTAAATAAACTGTGCTTAGAGAGGTGATGAAACTTAGTTATCCAAAGTCACTTAGCTGGTGAAGGAAAATGCTAGAAGGCTTGTGTCATTTGGCTCCAGAGTGTGTACTTTTTACATGTTATAGATTCTCGTCTTTTTGTGGAAATGGAAATGACAAACTTAGACATATGTTGCTTCCATTCTGATGATAACTATATCAGTCAGGGTTCAACCAGAGACAGCAGAGACCACATAAAATTCATCGCAAGGAATTGGCTTAAGCAACTGTGAGGATAGATTAAATAGATTTGCTCCCATAGGGCATGATTTTGGCAGTCCAAGAGCAGAGTGTCAACACCTACTTGGCGTCATCTTGGGCCGTCCTGCTGGGTCATGACATGGCAAAGGTCACTATGGGGAGAGGCAGAGAAAGTTAGTTAGTTAGAGAGCATTTCTGTAGCAAATCCACATCCAAAGTCACTCCTTAATCTACTAATCCAGGAGTCCATGAATGAATGTCTCTAATCATGAGACCCACAAAGCTCTCACATGGTCCTGACTCTTAGTATCGTCCAAGGCAGATTGTATTTCAACATGGGCATTGGTAGGAACATTCAAACCATAGCATATAGGAACATAAGCTGAAATGAGGTTTGGGAGGGTATGGGGTGGGGATCTATGCTCTCTTTTTAGAAGCTTCCAACTGATTATGTCAAGATCTACCAGGACCACCTCGCTATTGATTAACACAAAGTCCATTGATTAGACTCTTTAATTAAACTTGCAAGATCCCCTCACAACAACAAATGTCTGGATTTGAAGTTATTTAGTCACCAGGAAAGATGTGTATATACTACTATGTGGCTGCTATTCCCTATCACCCCTGCAACATTCAGGACATTCTCTATAGCATCCCTGAGGGGAAATATACTAGAAAGGGGATCCAGGGATCAGTTCAATGGAATCAGATTGAAAAATCACAGAGCCATTATAGTAACAAGCCAAAGCCCCCATCTGAAACATATCTCCCTGGTGATGTAGTTCTTAGCATTGCATAAACCTTCTGGTCACCATGGAGACAGGTGAGCAAACTTGGAAGCTGATCGGTCAGCATGAATCCGCTCTTAGCATTTCTGCTATCAGTTTCCAAGAAGAGAACATTTGTGCATAATGGTTCTTGTGAACTGCTTTTCTGGAACTTTCCCGGAGAGGCTTCACGTGGGAAGGATTATTCACGGGTGCTGCCAGTACATGTCCTAGGGTTGAACTTGAGAGTTTTTTTTTAAAACTGTTTCAGACAAAACCAAACCAAAGTAAAAACACCCAAAACAACTGATAGGATAAACAAACAATTATAGTAGGTTGTTTATTTCTTTTTAATTGGGTAAAGGTTTTGATTCTTCCCTTGATGGCAAAAAGTATTTGCTAATGCTGGACATACCAATGGTTGACCCAAGGACCGATTAACCATTTTTTTCTTATCAGGAATCAAATACTTCTTTGCTCTTGTCACACATAATTTTCCAGGAAAGAACAAGCACAGAAGATTCTCTAGTGAAGGATAATCAATAGCATGGTGTTTGTGTGTGCATGCAAAGATTCTGTGCAAGGAAAAGGCTCATGAAATTATGGAGAATGTCCAGTCTCAAGTCCTGAACAAGGCAAGGGAAGGTCTTAGGAAAACTTGCTACATCAATACATTGTAAAGGCTGCAATTAACTGAGGTCTCAGTTGTAGGCTGCCAGGCAAGAGAAGTGACTCATGGCTTTTCATTCTATTTCAGTCTTCAACAAACTGGTAAAGCCCACTCATGTTAGGGAAGACTCTCTGCTTAACTCTGATTTACATATTAAACACATCTAGAAACACCTAGAGTAACATAACATTTATCTAAATATATGGGTGTTCCTTGGCCCTAGTCCCACTGACATAAAATTACTCATTTTCATACACTTAGTTTGATTCTAAGCATGAACAACAAATCTCACTGAACTTAGAGAGGTTCTGATTCTGGAACTTCAGCATCTCCTGGGTTTTCATATGGCTTCCTCAGCATTAGGAGTTCCTGTCATGTGCTTTTCCTTCAAGATGCTACATTTAGCCACTTGCCTACAGATACAGAGAGTTGAACCTTATTGTTGACCTATACAAGAAAGCCACCTTACTACCAGCTCCTCATATTAGAGCAGTGATTCTCAACTTGTTGGTAGCAACCCTTTTAGAGGTTGACAATCCTTCACAGAGGCTACATATCACATATTTACATTGTGATTTATAACAGTAACAAAATTTACAATTATGAAATAGCAATGAAAATAATTTGGTGGTTTAGGTCCACCACAACATGAAGAAGTGTATTAAAGGGTTGCAGCATTAGGAAGGTTGAGAACCACTGTTCTGTAGAGAGGACAAACCTTCAGGAAGAGCCTCCATCCAGGAGCATCGGCCATTTCTGCTGTAGATTTTGGACTTGGGTTAATTAAAAAAGGCATCCTTAGCAAATGCTCTTGTGTTTGCTCTTGTGTCTGTGGGTTTGGTTACCATGGCAGCATAAAGCATGCCAGCAATGGTTTCTGTTGACTGCACAAGGAGCCCCAGCTTGTGCCTAAAATTTAACTTTCACCAATATGTAAAATGTATTTCTGCATCTCTTCAGTACAGGTTGATGAGAGGAGATGCTAGTGTGCTAGCTCTGAGCCTGGACTCTGGGAGGACTTGCCCAACTTAGGGCTTTCTCCTGGAATCTTTTCCAAATTACCTATGATCAGGGCCCAACTTATCTTGTTGCAAAATGAGAAATTATATAAAGCAGAGATAAGCCATCATTGCTAAGGTTGTTCTGTACGAGAACATCTCAACTGGCTTAGAAGGACAAGCACAGATATATTAACAAACTCAGATAAATCCAGAAGGGTAACTCAGGTAACCCTAAACAGTACCCCAATACCTAACCCACAGCCAACCTGCAAAAGGGTTGGTAAGATCAATAACTACTGTCTCAAGCCACTAGTTCTGGAGTAGATTTCTTTTTGCCTAACTGAATCAGTTACCTATCATTTTTATTCTTAGATTGGCACTCTCTAGACAAATTACTGGAGCATTTCTGTACTTCAGAGTTTTGGAGTAAATAGTTAAAAGGATATTTCTGCAAAATTCCATCTTACTCTTCCCTGTGATTTTCCTAATACAGTATCACTCTCAAACTCTCTGAAGAGGCATGTGTATTCTGAACAGAATTTGCTAGTGTCTTGACAATTTAGGATAGAAGCCATATGACATAAGCCACTTACTTGGAATATCTTTTAAGAAGCTTTTCCTTGGATCCCTAAAGAGTTTAAGAAAGGCTAAGCCATGGCTTCCTTTGAATATTTATTCAAGGAGGTGCAGGTTCTAACTGGCCAAATGGCCTGTGCAGATGGCAACTAGACTCATTTCCTATCACATCTTCATTCGGCTGTTGAACTTCTTTGACTCCAGTGATGTCAGAGAGTTGAAGACTTCCAGAGCTGTTTAGAGGAAGTGAAGGAACAATTTCAAAAGACATCCATAGGTTTTCATGACTATGAATCATATCTTAAGACTCTGTGGCTACCTTTGAAGCTCTAAACCACATGATGTATGTCATTCACCCAGCATCTGTGCAATTCCTGTGGCTTTGGTTGCCCAAAGTCCCAAGCAAGCTGAAAATGAACTGTGACCAACAAGAAGATCATTGGTAAAATCTTTGAGTATATTAGTCTGAATTATCTGGCCACACTACTAACCAAAAGCTTGCTGAAGTTTGCACTTTCTTGACTATGACAAACTTTTTCTTCTGTGGAACTTGTGAGATCAAAATTGAGTCTTTCTTAGAGTTGTAGATTTTAAAGTGGCATGTCTCTAACTTAGAGCATACTCAAAATTCTTTACAATAGGCTAATTAAATATGAGTTTTTCTATTGACCAAGAAGTACAAGAGATGGCTCAGTGACTAAAAGTACTTATTGTGCAAGCTTGAAGACATGAGTTCAAGTCCCTAGCACTCATGTAAAATCAGGGTATGACTGCATGTGCCTATAACTTCAACACTGGGATTAGAGGTAGAGATGGAAGATCCAAGGAGCTCATTAACTAGCCAGCCTAGACAAAACAACCCATTTTGGCCTTTATGCACACACACGAGTACATGCACTTACACACAATGCACACACACATACACACACACACTCACATAAAAATAAGAACAAGTTACTACCACTGAGTTAATAAGAATATTACATTTTTAATCACTCTTCCCTCTGTGTGTATGCATAGGTTGGTTAAAAGACAGCTTTCAAGAGTTGTTTCTCTTCTTCCACCTTTGCATGGGTTTTACAGGGTTTGAGGATCAAACTAACTCAGGTTGTCAGGCTTGGGGCAAGTACTGTTAACCACCGAGCCATGTTGATGGCCCCAAAATGGATTTTTGAATGGATTTTATCTAACAACTTTTTTTCTTCTTAATAACAAAGAAAAAGGGTATCCCAGTATTTTCTCTTAAAAGATATCCAATTTGTCTCAGAAAAACAAAGTGTTAATGTCTATGAAAACAGTGTTACTCTACATTTTTTCCTCTTTTCTCACATAGCAATGAACAAAGAGAACTTCTGACAGTAGACTCATGGTGGGGAGAGGATTCTCCTCCCACACCACGCAATCATCAGTGTTCAGCTGAAGACTCTCGTAGGGTATCACTAACCAGCTGAGTTCTTGTGGGGCTGGAAAGCCTTGTGACTAGGGGAGCCAGTCCAAAGTGAGAGTGAGGTCAAGATGTCTCTAAACATTGAAAAATTTCATCTTGAGAGACACAGGAATAGGACTACTTCCTCCTTGCTCTGGGCTGTATGTCCCAGCACACGTATGACCCCCCAACCCCATTCCTGACCTCTATCACCCTTGAGATGGTCACATAGCCTAGTGGTCAGGTTTCAGGCTAAACTTTCTCTCTCCTTATAGGGACTTGTTCAGCTAGCACCTAGAATTCAGTTTCATGCAAATGGAAGCATTCCCTGCTCCTTGGTCCTAGGCAAAACTCACCTAGAAGAAAACCCCTTCCTACTCTCCAAAGTTTACATAACCCTGTTCACCTCTAATGAAAGAGCTGTTTCCCTGGAAACTGTCTCCAGAGAAGGCCATTTCTTCTACACTCATGCCAACCGAGATCCTGCTAACTTACCTAGCCTGGCTAAGTTTCATTCCTTCTAGCCTAGGCCTGTTCGATATCCTAAGATGGAAAAGCAGACTTGGGCTGGCAAGTTCTGATGCTCTCTACCTGGAGATAATATTGAAACTCACAGACCAAGTGTTCCATCTCCAGGATGTCCATGTTGACAAGCACATCACCTTCCAGGGAGGCCTCATGTTCAGCTACCTGGAAGACCCCGAAATCTTGTCCTTGGGGGTACACCTGGCTCAGATGAAGAAGGAAAAGGAGGAAGAGAAGGAGAAGGAAAAGAAGAAGGAGGAAGAGAAGAAGGAGAAGGAGGAGGAGAGAAGAGGGAGAAGTAGAAGGAGAAAGAGAAGAGAAGAAAGAAGGAGGGGAAGAAGAGGAGGGGGAAAGGAAGAGGAGGGAGAAGAAGGAGGAGAGCAAGGGAGAACAAAGAAGGGAAGGAAGAGAACAGAAGTAGGAAGAGAGAAAGAAAGGAGGAGGAAATGAAGAGAAAGTGCCTGAGGCTGCCAGTCCACTCTTACCACTCCCAAGCACTAACTGACTGTCCTGTGTCTCTAGATTCCTTTCCATAGATCCAGGAAAAGTCAGTGCCAAACTCTCTTTTTCCAGTAGCAGAGCATATTTTAATACATGGTTTCTTTCTGGTTATTCTAATTAGTTTTATACATGCTGTTTTTCCTGGAGCGCTTTTGGTCACTTCAGGGGCAGCTATAGTTATCTGGCTGTGTCTCAATTAAACAAGCACATGTCCATCAGCAAGGTCTGTGTACCCCGTGGAATGAGAAGCCTGAGAAAATTAGGTCTTTTTGATCCTTCATGGAAGGTGCCCTTCCTGTGTCTGGCTTTCCAGACCTGACTTCCTGACTAGAGGGCAACCCATGGCAAACCAGTATCTTGGTCAATCAGAACAGTTCTGAAATTGCCCACGTGAACATTGACTTTGCTGAGCCTAGGTATCCCGTGGTGCTCTGAGAGATAGGAAAATGAATGCCGAGAGTCTACAATCTGGCCTGGCCCTACATTATCCCCTGTCGCTGGCAGCGGCCTCAGAGAGAGTTTATTGACAAAGGAGAAGGAAGCTCACAGCACACTAGTATGACTCACTCCCAAGTTAGGGGGAGGCAGTTCACAGGGCCACCCGCCTGCCGGAACAGGAAGGCCCTTATTGTGCTCAATCGTTTTTCCTGAATGCCTTTTTCAACATCAGCAAAAGGAAACATTACTGTTTGGCTCCTCGCCAGGCTGGTCACTTGGTAGTTACAGGGCATAGAATGCAGAAGTCTGGCTCAGCCACATGGCTGTAGTTACTTCTGTGTTTCAGAGGAAATACTATGTTCTGCAGTAAACATGCCTGGGTGATTTAAGACAACTTTTTTTTTTTTTTTTTTTACTAGAAGCATCCCTAAATGAATGTTTAATGGACCAGTTTCACATTCAGGAACCCAATGGGAGGCCTTGACACCCTCCCCCACGGAATCCTACAGGAATAAACTATGAAAGATTCCGTCAGCTCATGGGTTCATTTCAGACAGACTGGGAGCAGGTGGTGAAAATATGGCCAAGGGTAAGGGGAGAAGGAAAAACAGAAGGCGAATGTATAAAGGCAATGCAATTAGGAACCTGCAGGCTCTCAAGTCTCTGGGTATAATTACAGGCAGGCACCTACACAGCAGAGGGCTTTGGGGTCCGTTAGCCATTGGGTTATTCCTGTCCTCAGTGACAGACCTGGGATCACCAGTTCTTCCCCATGCTTAGCAGTTGCTACAGCCTTTCCTGAAAATGTCCTTGCATTAGGCTCAGGGGCCAATGCTATACTTTGACTTGTAGTAAAAAATGGGCACAGGAGGTGTGGTACACTTTTCTCTTGGACTCTGTGTTGCTTTCAGCCCTCACAGACCCCTGCTGCATTTAGATTTTCCCAGCCACTGCCCTGCCAGTTTCCTGGGCCTTTCTTAGCTTTTGCTCCACAGAACATACCTGAAGGTGTACAGAAAAGGGGTGTGAGGATGGGAGTCCCAGGAAGAGGCAGATGTTCCACTGCTGTTCTTGCAACTCCCATTCTTTGTGCTCTCTCTCTCTCTCTCTCTCTCTCTCTCTCTCTCTCTCTCTCTCTCTGTCTCCATACATTTAAGCCAAGAGGTTGACTCTTGAAGTTTTTCCTCAGATGTCATCACCCAATTTTTTGAGATAGAGTCTCTTACTAGCTGCGAGCTGACCTTGTAGGTGATGCTGACT
>JADRCC010325186.1:0-11076 GCA_019843855.1 Hylomyscus alleni | reverse complement strand
CTTGCTGTCTCACTGGGTGCAACAGGAACGGCTGCAGCAGCCCTTGTCCAAACACAACATCTGGCCAGCGACTTCCAAGATAAGCTAGACCAGGCGATGGCCTCCACTACAGACAGCCTTGAGTCTCTTCAACATCAGATAACCTCCTTAGCAGGAGTCGCTCTCCAAAACCAGAGAGCCCTGGACTTACTGACTGCTGAACAGGGAGGGCCTTGCATTTTGCTGGGAGAGGAATGTTGCTTTTATGTCAATGAATCTGGGCTTGTAGAACAAAATATACAAACACTTAAAGAACTCAGAGGGACCCTCCGGGCACGCTATAATCCCAATATCTCTACCCCTTGGTACTCTAACCCCTTGGTAGCTTGGATTCTTCCCCTCCTTGGCCCCATATTAGCCATTGTAGCCTCGCTCCTCCAGGCACCCTGTCTCAATCAGTTTCTAAAGCAGCAGATGAATAACATTGCAAAAATCACCACCAATCAGGTCTTGGTTCAGTATCAAACCATCCCTGACACAGTAGACTGTTATTCCGATGACACCTCTCCCTTATAAAAAAAAAAAAAAAAAAAAAAGGAGGAGTTGTGGGGCAATGGGCAATTCTGACAGCCAGAGTCCAGTAGAGCAGAGCCACCTCAGAACCCCAGAGACCCACTGAGCATCTGCTCACAGGGAAGGCAGGTGAATTGCTCCTGAGACTAAAGGCCCAGATTTCAACCCAGCCCCCCACAACGACCCCAGCAGGAGAGATGTGTAATATTAGTCAAGTCTTCTTACATGCAAATAAAGATTCTCAGCCCAAAACAATGAGAGATATCTGCTGCTGAAATCTGAACGATCCCCCAAAACTATATATGTATCCAGGGAAGTAAAGCATGTGAAAGATCTACTCCATGGTCTGAGTCTTTTGTTTTAGAGTTGTAACACTTGGGAAGAGGTCTGCTCTCCCAAAACGTGGCCTGAAGCTGCGCTGCACTCCTCACAGGCTAGTGGGCCTGTCAGCCCAGCCTAACCCGACTCAGTGCAGGGCAGCAGAGCATCTTGAAAGACAGGGCAGAGACACCCCGTCCGTGCTCAATCGATTCCATGCACAAGTGCTCCGCCAACCAAGCCAGGCCAGAGATCTCCATGGGAAACTGCAGACAATAAGACCAACATATGCCCTTGTCTTTAGTTCTTATGTTCTTTCTACTGTACCTTCTAGTGTTCCTTGAGCCCTGGTGGGATGGTACATATTTTTTTGGGGGGTGGGGGGAAGGGATAAACATTTAGCCGTCACTAAACTGATTTTCAGAAATTTGACTACTTTGGAGTCTCTGCAGTGATGGCTACTGCTACCCACAACAGAAAGAATGCTCCATAGCCAGTGTTGAGGGAAACACAAATCTATGAGCATAAACATAGTAATTTATAAGACAGTTTGATGGTTTACTGATGACATTGGCTTCTGCAATGCACTCAGCTAATGCACCTTAATATCTTGTCAAGGTACTAAATGCTCCCCAAATCTGATCCCAAGTTTATGGATATATTTTTACATACATAGTCTTAATTTGTGGAAAATGTACACATAGAAATTAAATGTATGTTGTCATCTATTGTTTCTGTTATCTTCTTAACTGCAGAAAGGTTAAAAATAACTTTTATTTCCAAAGGTCAATGAAAGAAACAGATGGATGATTATGGCCATGTTTAAGAGAGAATTCACCCTGAAGGTAAACTTTTTGTTACTGTTTTCAGCAAATCAGTTCTTCCCATCCTATCATTATTACATTTGTAGAGTATGAATTATTCAGATTATTTAAATGTCCCAAACTTTCCAATACTCTCCCTTTGTTAAGTGAATTAAAACCAAACACGTATGTGGTTATAAAGCTTTCCCATTGCCTGTTGAATTACACCCCAATGGGAAAAGCCAAGACTGTATTTCTCAGCCAGTTTGTGTCTGGTTTTGTTTTATTTTTTCTCTCTCTCTCTAGAGGAATCCAAAAGATATGGCCTGGGAAGTTCTTAGCTTCTTCCTGTTATCAGACCTCAAATGAGATATCGCTGTCTCAGGGCACCTACCATAAGCACAGATTCTAATAACCCACTCTGCATTTCTTAACAATATCAATGTTAATCCTGAGATTCACAAGATAAAACCCAGTTCCACAATTCTGAGCCAAATTTGAAGCAAAGTACTAATCAGAATGGAATCTGCTCAGGTTTACTCTATGTGATTCCAGCAAGCAGCAACAAGACTTGATTTAGGGGATTTTTAAGGACAAAACCATGTGGCCACCGTATTTCCCATGCACATTTTTCAATTCCAAAAACTATACAACTCTCAGCATTCTGAGAAGTTACCTATTTCTTGAGATGGGGGAAATTATAAATCCCAATATTGTGGGAAGTCACCTATTGCTTGGGAAGGTGGGAAGAACTATAATCCTAGCATTCTAGGGCTTACACCCCAGATTCCTGGGCTTACATGTTGACTTTGGCTCTCACATCACCAATGGCCTTTCATTTCATTAGCACACTTCTCATCCTGTGAAATGGATTCTCTATAAGATGCTTTCTCATTTTGATTCATTAGCTCGAGAAAACACATAGTCTTTCTGTCTTTTTAATTATATCAAATGGAAGCAGTGCTGGGCATGCAGTAGGTCTTGGGTCCTTTTTTGTTTTCTGTAGAACTTTGCAGTTGTCTGCTATTATTTTTTGCTACAGTACATATTCTGTTCATCTCTCGTGTAACATCCTTTCAAGGTCCTCCTTGAAAGCCTGAGGAAAATGATGTGGTGTTTGAATTCCTAAATGTTAAACTTCAAGTCTCATTTCTACTGTTTCCATTCTCAGAATATGTCCTAGCTTGCTTCCATTTGCTGTGGTAAACTCTATCAACAAGAGCAACTGGGAGAGGAAAGAGGCTTTTTTTGCTTTTTTGCTTTTTTTAATTGGATATTTCATTTGTTTAAATTTCAAATGTTATCCCCTTTCCCTATTTCCCCACAAGAAACTCCCTATCCCATCCCTCCTCCTTCTGCTTCTATGAGGGTGTACACCTACCCACCCTCCCACTCCTGCCTCCTTGTCCTCACATTTCCCTACACTGGGGAATCAAGCCTTCACAGGACCAAGGTCCTCTTCTCCCAATGATGCCCTACAAGGCCATCCTCTGCTACATATAAGGCTGGAGGCATTGGTCCCTCCATGTGTACTTCTTGGTTGGTGGTTTAGATCCCGAGAGATCAGGTTGGTTGATGTTGTTCTCCCTATAAGGTTGCAAACCCTTTCAGCTCCATCAGTCCTTTCTCTATCTCCTTTATTGGGGAGCTCATGATTAGTTCAATGGTCGGCTAGGCTGCGAGCATCCACCTCTGGATATGTCAGGCTCTGGCAGAGCCTCTCAGGAGACAACTTCTTATGTCAACAAGCAACTCTTGTCATCACAATAGTGTCTGTGTTTGGTGACTATATATAGGATGGGTCCTCAGGCAGGTCAGTCTCTGGATGCCCTTTCCTTCAGTCTCTGCTCCACACTTTGTCTCCATATTTGCTCCCATGAGAACTTTGTTACCCTTTATAAGATAAACTGAAGCACCCACACTTAGGTCTTCTTCCTTCTTGAGCTCATGTGGTCTGTGAATTGTTTCTTGGGTATTCTCAACTTTTGGGGTTAATATCTATTTATCAATGAGTGCACACCATGTGGGTTCTTTGTAATTGGGTTCCTTCACTCAGGGTTATATTTTCTAGTTCCATCCATTTGCCTCAGAATTTCATGATGTCATTGCTTTTAATAGCTGAGTAGTACTCCATTGTGTAAATGTACCACATTTTTTGTATCCATTCCTCTATTGAAGGAGATCTGAGTTCTTTCCAGCTTCTGGCTATTATAAATAAGGCTGCTGTGACCATAGTGGAGCATGTGTCCTTGTTATATGTTGGAACATCTTTTAGTTATATATGCCCAGGAGTGGTATGTCTTTTAGTTATTTGTCCAAGTCCTCAAGTAATACTATGTCCAATTTTCTGAGGAACTGCCAAACTGATTTCCAGAGTGGTTGTATCAGCTTCCAAACCCACAAAAAGTGGAGGAGTGTTCCTCTTTCTCCACATCCTTGCTAGCATCTGCTGGCACCTGAGTTTTTGATCCTAGCCATTCTGTCTGGTGTGAGGTGGAATTTCAGGGTTGTTTTGATTTGCATTCCTCTGATGACTAAGGATGTTGAATATTTCTTTAGGTGCTTCTCAGCTATTCTGTATTCCTCAGTTGAGTATTCTTTATTTAGTTCTGTACCACATTTTTATAGGGTTATTTGATTGTCTGGAGTGTAATTTCTTGAGTTCTTTATTTATATTGGGTATTATTAGCCTTCTATAGGATGTAGGATTGGTAAAGATCTTTTCCCAATCTATTGGTTGCCATTTTGTTCTAGTAACAGTGTACTTTGCCTTACAGAAGCTTTGCAATTTTCTGAGGTCCCATTTGTCAATTCTTGATCTTAGAGCATAAGCCATTTTTCTTCTGTTCAGTAAATTTTCCCCCTGTGGCCATGTGTTCAAGGCTCTTCCCCACTTTCTTTTCTGTTACTTTCATTGTATCTGATTTTATGTGGAGGTCCTTGATCTACTTGGGCTTGAGCTTTCTATGAGGAGACAAGAATGGATTGATTTGCATTCTTCTACATGCTAACTGCCAGTTGAGCCAGCACCATTTATTGAGAATGCTGTCTTTTTTCCACTGGATGGTTTTAGTTTCTTTGTCAAATACGAAGTGACCATAGGTATAGATTCATTTCTGGGCCTTCAATTCTATTCCATTGCTCTTCCTGTCTATTACTGTACCAATACCATGCAGTTTTTATCACAATCACTCTGTAATACAGTTTAAGGTCCGGGATGGTGATTACACCAGAAGTTCTTTTATTGTTGAGAATAGTTTTCACTATCCTAGGTTTTTTGTTATTCCAGATGAATTTGGAAATTGCTCTTTCTAACTCTATGAAGAATTGAGCTGGAATTTTGATGGGGATTGCATTAACTCTGTAGATTGCTTTTGGCAAGATGGGCATTTTTACTATATTAGTCCTGCCAATCCATGAGCATGGGAGATTTTTCCATCTTCTGAGATCTTCTTCAATTTCTTTCTTCAGAGACTTAAAGTTCTTGTCATACAGGTTGTTCACTTGCTTGGTTAGAATCACACCAAGGTATGTAATATTATTTGTGACTATTGTAAATGGTGTCATTTCCCTAATCTCTTTCTATATTGAATAGGTAGGGAGGGAGTGGGCAGTCTTGTCTAAGTCCCAGATTTTAGTTGGATTACTTCAAGTTTCTCTCCATTTAGTTTGATGTTGGCTATTGGTTTGCTATATATTACTTTTACTATGTTTAGGTATGGACCTTAAATTTCTGATCGTTCCAAGATTTTTTTTTCATGAAGGGGTGTTGAATTTTGCTAAATGCTTTCTCAGCATCTAATGAGATGATCATGATTGAGTTTGTTTATGTAGTGGATTATGTTGATAGATTTCCATATATTGAACCCTCCTTGCATTACTAGGATAAAGCCTACTTAATCATGATGGATGATCATTTTGATGTGTTCTTTGATTCAGCTTGCGAGAATTTTATTGAGTATTTTTCCATCAATATTCATAAGGGAAAGTAGTCTGAAGTTCTCTTTGTTTGTTTGGTCTTTGTGTGGTTTAGGTAAAAGAGTAATTGTGACTTCATAGAACAAATTGGGTAGTATTCCTTCTATTTCTATTTTGTGGAATAGTTTGAAGAGAATTGATATTGAGTCTTCTTTGAAGGTCTGATAGAATTCTGCACTAAAACCATCTGTTCCTGGGCTGATTTTTTGGTTGCGAGACTTTTAATGACTGCTGATATTTCTTTAGGGGTTACAGGACTGTTTAGCTGGTGTTGGACCGTGAAAGGCAGTCTGTGTTCTGGTTGAGTGAGGCTTATTCTGGAGACCCAGTAGAAAATTCTACAAGGGACAGAACAGTGAGCTATGCCCTGGACATAGATGCCTGACACCACAAGCTGTAAGATAATGCCCTAACTCCCAGTATTCTGGCTGGACTCCATCCCCACAGTCACCTGATTACAACCACATATTCCCTGCCCCACAGTTACCTGGCAACAGCAAGGTAGCCCAGCCCACTATAAAAGGGGCTGCTTGACCCCTCCTCTCTCTCTTAAGTTCTCATTCTCTTGTCTTTACTCTCACCTCTTGCAACCTCTCATCCTCTCCCTTTCTCCTCTCTCCACGTGGCCATGGCCAGCCACTACTTTTCCACCTTCTCTCTCTGTTTTCTGCAATAAAACCCCAAAACCATGGACTGCCTCCTTCCATCTAGACTCACCGTACTGGAACCATGGATTAGGCCTTCCCCTAAAAAGCCATGTCTAATCTCCCACAGGAGAGCCTCCCAGCATTTCCAGCATCCAAGATTGGACCAAGGACTCTCATCCCTCAGAAGAGGCACCCATCACCCCCTTTCTCCCTGCCCCTTTCTCCAGTCAGCCCTGAGGCTGACTGAACTGCCTCCAGGTCCCCCACTTCCACTTTTTCTTAGCTCTTCTGAGATATCCAGCAGTGTCTGAGGAGTCTGAGAACCCACTCCCAATGACTGGGGTTCATGGTTTCTCACAGACAGACATAGAGCACTCAGGTAGTTTCCTGTGTCCACTGCCCAGTGCCCATCACCCAGCTCTGCCAGGATGCTGGTATCCTTCCCACTCTTTTATTTCCCACCCTGCTTGGTACCGGACAAGATAGTCTATTTGATGCTGATTTAACTTTGGTACCTGGTATCTGTCTAAAGTCCATTTCATCCAGATTTTCCAGTTTTGTTGAGTACAGGCTTTTCATTGTGTCCCATAAATTTTGGTATGTTGTGTCTTCATTTTCATTAAATTTTAAAAAGTCTTAAATTTCTTTATTTCTTCCCTGACCAAGTTGTCATTGAGTAGAGTGCTGTTCAGCTTCCATGTATATGTGGGTTTTCTGTTGTTTTTGCTGCTGTTAAGATCAGCCTTAGTTCGTGGTGATCTGATAGGGTGCATGGGATTATTTAAATCTTCCTGTATCTGTTGAGCCCTGTTTTCTGACCATTTATATGGTCAATTTTGGAGAAGGTACCATGAGGTGCTGAGAAGAACTTTTGTTTTAGGATGAAATGGTCTTTATATATCTGTTAAATCCATTTCGTTCATAACTTCTGTTAGTTTCACTGTGTCTCTGTTTAGTTTCTGTTTTAATGATTTATCCATTGCTAAGAGTGGGGTGTTGAAGTTTCCCATTATTATTGTGTAGGGTAAGATGTACACTTTGAGCTTTAATAAAGTTTCTTTTATGAAAGTGGGTGCCCTTACATTTGGAGCACAGATGTTCAGAATTGATAGTTCATCTTGACAGATTTTTCCTTTGATGAGTATGAAGTGTCCTTCCTTATCTTTTGATAATTTTTGGTTGAAAGTAAATTTTATTTGATATTAGAAAGCCTACTACAGCTTGTTTCTTGGGGCCATTTGCTTGGAGAATTGTTTTTAAGCCTTTTATTCTGAGGTAGTGTCTGTGTTTGTCACTTTGATGCATTTCCTGTATGCAGCAAAATGCTGGGTCCTGTTTACATATTCTGTTTGTTGATCTATGTGTTTTTATTGGAAGAATTGAGTTCATTGATGTTGAGAGATCAACAAAAGTGTTGGTTGCTTCCTGATATTTTTTGTTATTAGAGGTGGAGTTATGTTTGTGTGGCTATCTTCTTTTAGGTTTGTTGGAAGAAGGTTACTTTTTTACTTTTTCTAGAGTGTAGTTTCACTCTTTGTGCTGGAGTTTTCAATTTATTACCCTTTGTAGGGCTGGATTTGTGGAAAGATATTGTGTAAATGTGTTTTTATCATGGAATATCTTGTTTTCTCCATCTATAGTAATTGAGAGTTTTGCTGGGTATAGTAGACTGGGCTGGCATTTGTGTTCTCTTAGGGTCTTTGTGATATCTGCAAAGGATCTTCTGGTTTTTATAGTCTCTGATGAGAAGTATGGTGTAATTCTGATAGGTCTGCCTTTATATGTTACTTGACCTTTTTCCCTTACTGCTTTTAATATTCTTTCTCTGTTTTATGCATTTGGTGTTTTGACTATTATGTGGCGGGAGGAATTTCTTTTCTGGTCCAGTCTATTTGGAGTTTGGTAGGCTTCTTGTATGTTCATGGGCATCTCTTTCTTTAGGTTAGGTAAATTTTCTTCTTTAATTTTGTTGAAGATATTTACTGGCCTTTTAGGTTGGGAATCTTCTCTCTCTTCTATAACTATTATCCTTTGGTTTGGTCTTCTCATTGTGTCCTGGATTTCCTGAATGTTTTGGGTTAGGAACTTTTTGCATTTTGCATTTTCTTTGACTGTTGTATCAATGTTTTCAATGTTTCAATCTTCTACTCACGATATTCTTTCTTCTATCTCTTGTATTCTGTTGGTGATGCTTGCATCAATGACTCTTGAGCTTTCCTAGGTTTTCTATCTCCAAAGTATTCTCCCTTTGTTATTTCTTTATTGTTTCTATTTCCATTTTTTAGATTCTGGATGGTTTTTGTTCAATTCCTTCACCTGTTTGATTGTGTTTTCCTGTAATTTTTTTTTTCGAGACAGGGTTTTTCTGTGTAGCCCTGGCTGTCCTGGAACTCATTCTGTAGACCAGGCTGGCCTCGAACTCAAAAATCTGCCTGCCTCTGCCTCCCAAATGCTGGGATTAAAGGCATGCACCATCACTGCCCAGCTTTTCCTGTTATTCTTTAAGGGATTTTTGTGTTTCCTCTTTAAGGACTTTCTAACTGTTTACCTGTGTTCTCCTGTATTTCTTTAAGGGAGTTATTTATGTCCTTCTTAAAGTCCTCTGTCATCATCATGAGAACTGGTTTTAAATCTAAATCTTGCTTTTCTTGTGTGCTTGTGTATCCAGGATTTGCTATGTTGGGAGAACTGGGTTCTGATGTTGCCAAGTAACCTTGCTTTCTCTTGCTTATATTTTTGTGCTTGCCTCTAGCCATCTGGTTATCTCTAGTGCTACCTGCTCTCTCTGTCTCTGGTTGGAACCTGTCCCTTTTGTTATCTTGATTGTGTCCGAATTCCTCAGAGTCCAGCTATCTCTGTGATCCTGTGATCCTGACATCCTGGGTGTTAGAGCTCCTGAGGATCAAGCTCCCTCTGGGATTCTGATATCCTAGTGTGACCAAGCTCCTGAGATCCTGTGATTCTATGAATCTATGATCCTGGGTGTGTTAGAGCACCTGCAAGTAGAGCTTCCTCTGGTTGCTATGGGACTTGTTGTGGAGCTAGTGCCCAAGATCTATCAGGTCATTGGCTCAGACCAGTAGAAACCCATGCCATTGGCCAGGTAGGAGTTCCTGCATCCCTGGATCCCCAGGGGTCCCAGTTACTTCCGGTTTGGGGCAGATGTTGTGGCCTCCTCACCTATGATCCTAGGCATGTTAGAACTCCTGAGAGTCCAGCTTCCTCTGCGTGTTGTGGGACTTGATGTGGATCTAGAGCTAAAGGTGTGCTCAGGGCACAAGCTCAGAGCAGAAGACAAGAGTTTTATTTCATCTGACAGCCTATGGCCTGTCATCAAGGAAAGCCCATCAGCAAGGAACTCAAAGCAGGAGAGTCACATAAACCACGGAGAACACTGCTACCATGTTCCTTTCATGTACATGATCATCCTCATTTCTTACACAGCAGAAATCTCCCTGCCCTGGAATGGCCCTGTCCATGTTGGGCTGCCTGCTCCCATGTTTATCAGTTGGCACACAAGAAAATGCCCCACAGATGAACCTACAGGCCAATCTGATCTGGGCAATTCTTCATTTGAGGTTTTCTCTTCAGATGACTCTAGGGATCTGTCGAGTTGACAGTTAAAACTGAGTAAGACAGTGTACTTGAGGTGACTAAAAATGTGATTTTAAGTGTGATAATAGCATTGTGTATGGATAAAAAAGATTTGTACTTGATGTCACAGCAAAATATTTATTCTAGAATCATATAATGTTTTGAATTTCCTTTAAAATAATCCAGGAGTGATAGGCAATTTATACCCTAGTAGATTTGCTCAGATGGAGTCTTTTCACACTAATTTTATAAACATTTATTATTTGTAATAATTTAAAAATGTACAAAAAGAAATCTTTACAGGCTTGCTTTATTAACCTAACTGACCTTAATTTTTAGCATCAACCAATAGGGCTGGAGAGAGAAATCAGTGGGAAAAAGCACTGGGGCCACAGCCTAAAGACCTGAATTGTACCATATGACTCATATAAGTTGGAATAAACGTGTACCTTATTCAGACAATTCACTGCCTTGCTGCACTCCCAAGAGTTACACTCATTTCCCTTTTCCTCTCACTCACAGCCACAGGCTTCTCTGCTTCTTTTGCTCCCCTAATGTTTTGTCCAGATTCCTAGGAGATTTATATGATCCACTTATCTGGAAATTATTTATCTAAGCTTTCAAAATGTTATTTTGGTCTTTATATAGGACATTCTCAATTTTGTTTTGTTTTGTTTTTTGCTTTGTTTTGTTCTGTTTATGGTTCAGTTTGGTTTTTGTTTTACTTTTAAACTTTCTGGTATTTATTGGAGTCCATACACAATAAATTCAATTTTAAGCTATATCCTAAAAGTGACCTCCACTTTATAAATCACCTGGACAGGCTTTTGGCATCTCAAATCAAGAACTGTAAGTGAGAATGAAATATGTGCAGCATAAAGAGTCTTCACATTGTATGTGCGAGCTAAATGTATTTTGGGGTTATTAATCACATGGAGAATGTATTGGCATTCCTTTTAGGCTCTGCCCAATAGGTACCTAGCAACAGTCAGGTAGGCCTGGCTTGCTTTAAAAGGGACTGTTTGGCCTCTCTGACTTTCTGCCTCTGACCCCCTCTGCTCTCCCCAATCCCTTTCTCCTTCTCCCCTTCCTCCTCCCCCTCTCTTTCCATGTGTTCCTGGACTTTCTTAGCCTGCTTCTTCTCTTCTCTTCTCTTCTCTTCTCTTCTCTTCTCTTCTCTTCTC